>JAJHJA010001247.1:0-23658 GCA_021202915.1 Heliconius himera
TGAATGAAATTAATCGTTTTTGTTATTCTAACAATCGCTATCTCCTTGTTCGAACTGGCTGATTGAGTATTGTTCGTTTTATTTATGAAGAATGTTTAAATTCAATGTGTAGTATTACTTTTATTATATCCATAAGAATATATGTCTTTTTTTAAGTTAATAAATTAATTTATTTATATTTGTTTCTTTAAAATGTGGCGTTGAGTTACAGGTAGCCTCCAGAATTTAGCGGGACGTAGGGAACAAAAGTATCTTAACACTAGATTCCAAGGTTCCATACGAGCGTAACATAGTGCGAAACTAAAAAAAATAAATTTACATTGCAATATATTAAACTGTAACAATATCAGGATGAGGGTCCAGGCCATGAAGCTAGGGCTCCAGAATGAGGTAATTAGTAACGGTACGCACAGTCTAAAGTAATAATCATTGTAGCTTAAATATTATTATTTTAATGCTCAGTTGGTTTTATTATAATTATCTTTTACTTGTAAATTATAAACTATATCTTTAAGTATTGTTTCGAGGAAGAAATACAGCATATATTATTTATTAGGAAAAAGTAAACTAAGTAGCACGCGTTCATCATTGTAACACATGTGATGCCGCACAAGCTATTTGAATAGTTAACGGTTTACTATCTTATGTATATTTATTATTTACCCGATAACGACTCTAGTTCAACTACAGTCAATATTGAATTTAAAGGCTGTGTTAAAACACGTATTGCTTCATATAATAAAAAAGTGATTTAGAATACTGGCGACGCCATCATTGCGCTGTGGGACAGGGTGGTTGTGCTTTCGATTCCCGGTCGGAGAAATATATCTATTACTTTTAATTCTCCTGCTAACAAGCAATATCTCTAATTTCCAAAAGACTACCTTAATACTAGAATCTCTCTGCCTTCTATGTGCGAGATTTGGCATGAAGCTGGATTTAAAAAGTATAAAAATGCAATTGTAAATGTATAAAGTTATTAGTTAAAGTTATAGTTACAATACATATATTAATGTAGTTAATTATTTTTAACAAAATCAGTAATTATTGTAATTAATAATTTTAACGAAAATTCAATAAATTAATTAAATAACTTTTAAAATCATTAAAATCGGGGTAATGGACTCAAGAAGGTAGATTTAAAACACATTACTTATATCATAAAATTGCATCTTACGTTTATCATGCAATGCACTTTCTAAGTGATTGCGGGAGAAGACAATACCCGCTTTGTACCTCCATATAACAATATCGCATGCGACTCGACTCGGCTCGAAGCAATTATTGTAGTTTTAATGTAGATAAGAGAGAGTATTTTGTTATAATAAGATTTTTTTAATATAATTGAAATTTGGTCCTTAGAGTATTTTTATTTGTTGTATATTAAAGATAATTTTTTGTTGTAATTAGTTCTAAACTTCTAATTTGTATTATTTGTGGTCTGCAGATTATACCGTTATGTATCTATATGATTGAAAACTAGAGAATGCTAGACTAACAAACAGGATGTAACAAAATGGAGATTTAAAATAACTATTTTTATGTGGAAGAATAACATCAAGGAAGAGTTAAAAAAGTTACAAGCTTTAGAACCTATAATATTTAACGCATAAGTATATTCATTAGAAATGAAGGAAATCCAATAATGCATGGAAAATACATTTAATTTTTATTTTTTCAATATCCTGTTACGTAAAAGAAACGCAATATACGTCTCCATCTTACGATCCGACAAGGCAGTTGATACGTAACAAGGTTCCGGTTGAGTGACGTTGAGGTGTCCACTGTCCAGTCGAACATACTACCATTTTATATATTTTTGTCCGCAACTTTGTTTACAACGACTTTAAAATGGAAATTCTCATTTAAGAAGACAGATGTACTATGCTGGATATAAATTCTTAAAAGACCTATAAGTAGACAACACGTAAAACTTCTTATCAATTATCAATTTTCCAAAAAAAAACCATTGACGGTGTTATATTATATGCTTTTCGTGTCACTATAGTTTCACACTTTACATTTTTCCGCCATTTACAGGAAACGTGGTTATATCATGAATAATTTACTTTAAGTTGCTATGTATAAGTATGCAAAAGATACTTAAAATATTGATCCCGGAACCAATACTTTCACTTGATGCATTTTCGGAACATATTAAAATATTTTTAACATTTTTAAAGTATTATTCCACACTTAGAAAGAAAAAAAGAAACACATATTTTTAACAATGTTTTAAATTTTCCTTTGTTAAACGCTTCCATATATAATTTTAAATCTCTCCGATTTTGACTCAGACGTAGCCAGAGTTTAAAATAGTGAACCTAAAGTTAGAAGAATATATCTCATGGAAAAATTGAAAACCACGTAGGGAAACCCGCGAGTAGAAAGCTAGTTCTTTCTTTCTTTTTTTTGAAATTTCAAATCTAGTCTACTCCATTTTAAGCAATGATATTTATTGTGACTGTAAAAGTTAATTTTAATCACATAACAATAAAACATTGGCCATCTGGAATTTTATAAGCGAAATTGGTTATATAACGCTAGAATAATGCAGTCTTGGGTCTTTAATCATTCGATCAAATCAAAATATCAGACCTGTCGTAGAAATTAATAATATTTTTCTCATTAGTCTGCTTTTTATCTTATTTTTTACGATCATAGTGCTAATTTAGGCTAGTTTGTTTTCGTAGATCAAAATTCAAACGCTAATAGATAGATATAATTTTATTAAAACGTATTTTATTGATGACAATCCATAAACGCGATTACGTTATCGTATTATATTTTTATATATTTTTCTTATATAATAAATAAGAAAAACAAAAGCAATACGTATTAATAGATGTCTTGGTTTTAGGATTTGGGATATATTCGCAACCTTTGTTGGGTTCATTGATCATATATATCTTACGGTGGATTTAAGAAAACTAATATTGGTTTTCGTTACTACTGATAAGACAAAATTTTAAATAGTCATTAAAAGGTGAAGGACGCAGTAAGTAAAATATTTCGTAGCTTGATTCCCAACTAAAAAAAGTCCAATGGACGCTTAAAAATATTTAGGAATAAAAGATTGATTGTTGTTTTCTTTGCATATTACCAACATTTGCTCAGAATAATTTACTCTACCTAAAATTTATTTTTATTATACGACATAATAACATAAACTCTTCCATAAATAAAGCCTCGACGTTTTCAGTAAAAAGATATAGAGATAAGTGGTATGGAGCAAGCAAACATTGTAAGTTAATGGACCGAAGCAGAGCGTGACGAGAGTAAAAAACGCAATTTGACGATGAAAAAGAAATAATCTAAACCTATTAGTTATCTTATAAAAAACTCAGATTACAGACATTATTATAAAAAGTTAATTTTTCTCCTATTATTTTTGGACTCGGATACACTAACTTCATTTAAAAATGAGCATACTATTTAAACTAATTTTCATACTTGAGTGAATTTAAATTATTTAGTATAACGAATCGTTAATAATTCACATAACACAACACCGGGCCAATTTACAATTCCACAGATTAAAAAAACACAGACATAAAGAGACACTCAAAACATAGCAAAATAAAAAAATAACAAACACTGACGACCCCATAAACACATATAAATGTACATAAACACATAAAACTCATCCAATTCTGAATAACTTTTGTATTATTTTTAATAGTTAATATATAACTTTTGCTGCGGTAGACGCGTGCGCCTCATGCGCAGGCGCAGGGCTGACTCGTGCCCCCACTCCGTTCGGCGTGGGCGCACCTGAATACCCATTTACGTAGCACCCCTTCAAACAAGTTTCATATTAGCGGTGCATGGACATATTTAAACGTCTGATATTTAATATATTTGGTCAACACATAGCAATTAATCATGGCAATAATAGTTGAATTTCTAAATGGTTACTAGACTATAATAGTTATTGACATCTATGGCTGAAGATTAATTATATTTTGGGCTATTCTCATTAGTTTTACCGAGTAGTCGTACTAGTAATTTTACTGGGAATTTTGATCCCTAGAAGATATTATGTAGACCTACCTGATGCTATGGAGGCTTTTGTGGTATAGTAGGACAACGTCTGACTGTAAACACGACGGTTGTAGATTCGATACCCGCTTGAGAAAGTTAATTATTATAAATGCTTATTAGGAGTGAATTCCAAAAAAATCACGAAACACGTGTTCAATAAAATATTTTTAACAGTCTGAATTTAAATTTTTATAATAATCGGTGTCAATTTAAAGATTTTTCCATATAAACTTTCAACCCCTTATTTGAACCCTTAGGGGATGAATTCTTAAAAACCATGAAACAAGTGTTCAATGAAATATTTTTAAGAGTCTGAATATCAAATTTTATAAAAATCGGTACTGATTAAAATTTTTTCCATACAAACTTTCAACCCCTATTTCATTCCTTTAGAGTTAAAATTTTTCAAATTCCCTTCTTAGTGGATGTCCAGAATATGAAAATAAACATCTGCCCAAATTTCACGTTTCTACCATCAGCGGTTACGGCTCTGCGTGCGTCTTACCTCAGTCAGTCAGCACAAGTCCTTTTATATATATAGATACTAGATAGTGGTGCCACGGTCTGGTTTGTTTGCAAAGTGTAGCGTTGAGTTCCGCTAACTAATAAGAAGCCTCTCTAAGTTAGCGAAACGTACGCATATAATAAATTGTATAAGAAATATAATTTTAAAATAAAAACTTTGTCCGGATAAATCGCTTATATTTTGTAGTAATAATCAAAGATCTTATTAAGAAACAGAAATTTTACCGTAGAGTGTAAATAAAGAAAAAAAAATATAAATACATGGCAAACAAAATTGACCATAATCATTACCCCGAGTGATGATCGAACCCACTACCATCGCATTTACAGTAAAGTATATTTTCATATATTTATTAAATTTTAATAATTTTAGGACTTACATTTGTTCAGGACATACATAAGTGTATATTATACAACCTACATATGTATATATAGGCACTTGCGTTACTATAAATTTACTTCATTTCCTTGATGCATATAAACGATAATTTAATATTTCTTTTTTTTATTAGCTTCACACTGTATGCTTCACACTGTATGCCGCACAGCAGCGTAGGCAGAGGGAACCTAGTGTTAAAACTTTCGTTCCTCATTTTCCGCCGAATTTTTGGAGGCATTGCGTATTGAGTGGCGGAATCAACGCCGCGCTTTGTTTCAACACCAGTGCGATGAAATGGAAATTATAATATTAAATAAGTATTTCATTTCCTCAAGTTCAACAACGACATTTCTATAGCAATAAACTAAAACAAAATGTAGATTCGATTCCCATTCAAGTGAATGAATTGATTTATTTACATAATTTTTAACTAAATTCTAAAGTATTCAAAAAATAAGAAAAATATAGCAACGTTGTACCGAATTGGTTGGACATGGGACCACTGCTCATATTTAGACCAAATTTGTTAAAAATATGCACAAAATATAAGTTCTAACGTACAGCAACTCACTTAATAAGCCGAATGCACATTGAAGTTCTATATTTTAGTAAACTGGCCCCTTGTTGGGTCAATCTAGGGCATTCTATGAAGTAATAAATAAGACTTTCGACATTGAACATAAGAAACGTCTTTGTAGATGCAATGAGAGAAATCTCTTTGTCTTAGGATAATATTTCGGTTGTTATCTATTTTTTTCTTTTTTTGGGCATAGGCAGGGTTGGTAGGGGGAACAAGAGTTAAGACACTGGGTTCCCCTTTATTATTCATTAATTCAGTGGGAAGAAACCAAAACAAGAATCGTGTGTTTATCAAATGTCAAGCTGTACAAAACACATCATAAAACTTATGTATTTTTCCAATTAAATCGTTTATTTTATTCTATGTCGTCGAGATAAATTATTTAAGATTATAATGTAAATAAAATATATATAATGTAAATAACTGATGTAAATTATTAATATAGTTTGAATTAAATTAATAAAATAAAATTTATTTAATTTTATTTGATTATCGAGATGGGATGAGGCAAAAGACGTCGAACAGAAAGTGAAAGTAGGGTACTTTAGGAAAAATATATATAATCCTAGACGTGTTTATATAAAGCTTTGATATAAAATTTATAATCTTAATTAGTACTAATTAGCAATATAATTATAACTTAAGAGTTATATTTAAATCTGTCTTTGAATAATAATTAAATATGACGAAATTGAATTATAAAGTGGCAAGAGAAAGATAAAAATAAATAAAACAGCTATTATGTATATTTTTCTAATAATAAATAATTTTATAATCTAGATTTATAAAAAGAAAATATAAAACTTGTTTTTCAAATCGTGATTTTATCTCAATTATAGGCTATTACACAAGAAAGCATCTATTAGTCTCAATACAGACTGAGGCAAGAACGCTAAAATACCTATGACATAACTCTACAAGTAGGGCATCATATACATTATTGATCCCACGTTCGATTTAAGTTTACTATTATTTGCCGAATTCTTGTAAATATTAATAAAAAGTTGATACTAACAACAGTTTTCAAAATAAATTTTATTTAATGAAAATAAATTTCTTTTTAAAATTTTAAGACAGAGTAATATCTGTTTATTGCTTGGATTAGTCTAAATGTCTCTTTATATTTTTGTCCCTTTTCCTATTAAACACATTTTTTTACATAGACTAAACTTTTCATTATATCAAATTAAAACAAATCACATGTTTTAAAAATGCAATCACGGTGCATGGGCACCGCCTAACTATTGAACGGAGTGTTCTAACACAAGTTTCCGTTTGTCTACTCTGGTAGCCCGGAAAAAAAGCTGATTTTTTACCATACAATCTTATTAAGAATAGAAATAAATGATTTTATATGTATATAACAAAGTTGTATAATGGGATAGGTACTGTACTTATTATTATATTTTAAAGTACTTTCATTTGAGTCGTATTTCGAGTTGCGGTAAGCCACGAGCGATTCCGCGTCGCCTTCTTACGAAGGTTGGAGAATTGGTGAAATACATTTCCTGTTGCATTTAAATCGGCCATTTCGAGAAATGTTAGATTAGAGATTTATATTTATCGATTATAGAAAAAGTTTAATGTGAGACGAATTGCTCTATAGATCTTTTATTTTTAATGCCATAATGTTTCCATCAATTCTATGAAGAGGCCAGTCGTAGCGCAGGGTACAAGCGTGCGACTATAAATACGACAAGTTGTGGGTACGATTCCCACTCGAAAAAATAAAACATTTAGTGTTTTTATTTCATCGCTCTTATAACGAAGCAAAGCGCGTTATTAGAGTAGCAAAAAAAATAAAAATATTTATTCTCCCAAGTGGGAAACAACACACACACACACACAACCAGTGCAGTGCACACAGTACAGTGCTGCACAGCACGACTGCAAACTTAGGTTATATATTATGATCATATTAAACACATGTAGTTCTATGTAGGCTTTCACATTAGTAAATCCCAGGACACTAATCTTGACTCGCAACAACCCGAGTGTATGCTAATAAGGAGAGCGGTGCGACGACAATGACACTTGCATATTGATGTGTATTGCTTTTCCTCATTTTCTTTCTTTGAATTCATTCATTATTCGTAGATCAAATTAGTTTAAATTTAACATTTTAAATGTAAAAGACTATAAAAAATCTTTCTTAACATATAAGAAAAATGCGAATTATGTTTATATAAGCAGTGGAATTTAAAAAATAGCATGTATGCTATATTAAAAAAATAGATTGTTGTTTTTCCAAGGGTTTTATTATTATTACAGCTACGAAGTCCTTTAAATGAATTAATCGTCATTTAAACGAACTAGAAAGCTAAGTACAGCGTTTATTTTATATATATTTTTAGAATTTTATCTAAATTAAACAAAACTTAATATACGAAATCCGTTTGAATAAGACCAAACCATATCACAAGTCCAACAAGGCCTCCAAGAGTAGACGTCAAAAGGTTGATATGAATGAATGAATATCAGAAGCACAAATATACATCTGTTATATCTTTCGAAATGCTTTCGCAAGAATGATAACACTCATTAAGTTTAAATCCAGACATGATATCTACGTAACATTTACACACAAAATTTTCAACGGCCCATTGTTTCATGAAATTCACATTTCTCACATATTAAACGAATGTTTAGGTAAAATTCTTTGACGTAACTTGTACACATTTAGTGTAGTTACAAAATTGAATACAAGAATCTAGGCAGATCAAAATTTTACTAAATCTCAGTAAAAACTTATTCTTTGTTCGTAACATGCTAAATATCAAATGAATTGAGATAACTATTTTTATTAGTTTCACACTGTATTATGCACGTAGTAGAGGCCACCTAGTGTCAAGATACGCCGTTTCTCAATTTTCCGGACATTGTGTGTTGTCTAGCAGAACTCAACGCCGCGCTTTGTCCTACCAGAGTAAGAATATGAAAATAACTGATTCCCCAAGTGGGAATTGAATTCATAAGCATCGTGTTCACACAAAAACCAACTTAAAATGGTATAATATATTTTATAAGAATTCTCTGAAGATAGGTAGATTTCCAAAGGATATATTTATAAAAATTAGAAATCCTCGAAAGAACCAAACTATAATCATCGGCTTTCAATCTTTCTCGACATACCACGATGCAATGGTGTTTTTAAATGATATATTTCAATGTTAATTATCACATACCTACACCGGACAGCGTCAAGCACTTGTTCAATGTTGTAATGCGAGTCTTGCGCTTGAGCAATGAATGGCAAATCATGTCGAATTACACACATCGTTACGTTAGGCAGTCATCGAACCGCCATCACCAGTCTTATTAGATCTGCGCAATTATTCTATTGACTGTTATGGTATTATTCATGTATTCTGTGACGTTGATCATTATAGAGGTCCGAGGGCTAACTAAGGGCTATTCATCTTTCTGAGGGTGTCTAGTCGCGGCTTTGTTCTGTTTTTGATTTTCCCGTGAGAGATTTTATAGCGATGAAACGTAGACCAGCTTCACGCTGTATCCCGCACAAAGCGAGTAGGCAGAGGGAACATAGTGATTAAGATACTCCGTTCCCCACTTTCTGCAGAATTTTGGAGGCATTGCGTGTTGAGTGGCGGAACTCAACACCGCGCTTTGCCTCGACACCAGAGCGAAGAAATTGAAATATAAATTTAAATAAATATTTCATCTCCTTGAGTGGGGATCGAACCCACAACCAATCGGTTTTACAGTCACACTTTGTGCCTCTGCGCCACGACTGGCCTCATATGTCATATATGAAACGAAGACAACTTCTATTTATTTCCTTAGGAATGGATATTTCAGAATTTTCTCTTTAGCGCTTATTCAGTTTTTTCCTATTACCTGTTTAATATAGATAGGTAAAGCTCGACAAATACATTATGGAGTTTATGAACACAGGTCACATGAGTCAAACTTGCGCATGTAGAGTTGTGTGCATAGTATTCGTGATGAGGAATACAGCGTCACTTTTATTAGCATCTTTAGAGATATTTCCTTGGGGCTGGATTTTACCTTTGAACAGATATGTGCGTGTGATTGTTGTTTTTTCATTTTTTATTACTATTTTTTTTATGGTTGGGACCAGACTATTCTGTTATTATACGCAAGTGTCCCCGTACGCATTCAATAATTGATAGTTCCAATCAAGTTGTAGTCGGGCTTTACTTTCTCTAACAACATTGCGTGTATTACTAAGAGTTCATCATACACTTGCCACACGCGCAATACATGCCCATAATTTTAAACGGTCAAGGATCTGTATGTACATATACATATATACCTACGTTAGGTTACGTGAGAAAATATTTATTTAAGTTTGTATTATTGTTTCGCTTCTTTGTTCTTCGGAATGTCGTGACGGCCTTGGATGCACAGAGGTGACAATGTGATTATTTCATACTAGCGGACACGCGCAGGTTCATTCGATTTTTTGCACCCTTAGGGGTAAATTCTAATAAACCATGAAACACGTGTTCAATGAAATATTTTTTAAGAGCCTGAATTTCAATTTTTATAAAAATGGGTTCCGATTTAAAATTTTTTCCATACAAACTTTCATCCCTTCAGAGTTAAAATTTTAAAAAATCCCTTCTTAGTGGGTGTTCACATTATGAAAATAAACATCTGTACAAATTTCACATTTCTACCATCAGCGGTTACGACTATGCGTGCATCTATGCCTCAATCAGTGAGTACTACTCCTTTTAAATACCTCAATATAGATATTATGTTGATTTTCCTTAATCATTATGCAATTATCATTATTTAGTGCGATCCTTTCCGTCTCTTGGTTCATATGCAGAAATAAAGATATTTGAAATGTAAAATGATGGCACTGAAATGTTTTAAATATATTCTCTCATTTCGAATTGCATGAAATGTACAGTTATTTTTCTCAAATTGGCCGTTATTTTCCTCAAAGAACGATATTTATTAAAATATTATTTTATAAGAAAGTGCAGAGCTACAGTTCGTTGGTACTTTGTACAAATATATTTTTAAATAATTTTTAATAATTTAAACATATTCTTTAATAATTTAAAAAATATGACATGACACGCATTAACCCGAAAATTCCATATTATATAATTATTATCATTTGGCATTAACATTTTTTATTATTAATAAATAAATATAAAGATTACTGGGTCAGAAAATATTTGCACAGATTATTAAAAGAGGAGAAATGTAGTATTAACATAAGTTATCTATATCGGTCAGATTACATCGTGTTAATCACGGCGCCCTGCGGCAACACACCCTACTTTCATAAAATCAATATTTTATATTGATACAATTTATATGTAGTAAACTTAACCATTCTTTTTTTGTAACTTCACGCCATATCCCGCACATAGCAGAGTAAGCGGAGTGAACCTGAGAACCTAGTGTTAGACACTTCGCTTTTTATTAAGACACTCGTTTGTCGACGAATTGTGTTTTGCTAGAGCAGGAAAACGAAAATAATTCATGAGTGGGAATCAGACGCTCAAATCTGGAAGAAAACCAGAAATATAAAGAGTAAATATTGCTTTATCAGAAATGATTATTTTTTATTAAATGAAACTATATCAAAGCCATTCAATTGTTGGCTGCAAATTGCATAGCTATAATTTACTCGTTTCTCTATATAATAAATGTCAAAATGGCACACTTAAGACATAGTATACATACATCTTAATAATGGCTGCGTCGGCGCAGGAATCCGGTAACTGAAGGCATTAGCAACCGCCCACTAGACGCGCGTGCCTTTTGTGCTTAGGTCTATGACACTTTCAACTTGTTATGAACATACTGCTTAGGTGCATGTTTACTAAAATTCCTTTAAGAAATGAAACTTAGAAAGATTCTTATAAAGTATCTTGGTGTTTTGATAATTTAAATTAATAACTTTAATGACAAATGACATCTCCTTTTTTATGAACAATGTATTGATATAACACACAAGTACTATCTATAAATAGTTGGAAGAACTTTTAAGTATTATTATACAAAATATGAACTGTTTTGTTCCTTAACAAGAAACATTGTAGGATAAAGAAAAGGTTATAAAGATATACAACTAGAATTAAATTCTGTAATAAAGAATCTGTTTATAATAGCTCTAAACACTATCAGCTTTAAAAATTAAGTGAATCACACCCGGCACGTGACAAATATCAAATGCATGAAAATTATCAAATGCATCTATACATCATTCATCTTCTACTTTACGCATACCGAATACCCAAACTCAATCACCATTGGTGGCAAAAAAGACTTTTGAAACAAGAATGCGTGAGGGGAGAGGAAGGAGCAGGAAGATCATCTGGAGTGTAGGTATGAGAGGTCGATGATAGCGAAAAAAATAATCCAGCAACTACACAAATTACTACAGTATACAAAGAACAGGAAGAAGAAGACCAAGATATGAAAACTATATACATATCTTCTTGCCTGACAGTATCAGGACACGATGTATGGGTATGGCAGATGTGCCGTTGTAAAAGTCGACTTTCGGTATACCGAAAACAAATATTTTTGTATAACATATATTACGTAATGTATTTATGTTTATTATAAGCAAGCAGCGATGTTAAAAACTCTTGCGCAATTGAAATATTAATTTTTTATTTGTTTGTAATTTATTAATACTATAATTTAAAAATATTTTAATATTTTCATTTTACGTAATTTTAGAAACTTTCAGTTGAATGATTTTTAACTTAAAATATGTAGATGATGTGAAGTCTGTCTATATTCATATTAATTTGAATATTTGTTTATAAGTATTAATTATAACAAATGAAATTATCGATTTTGAAATTTTTTTTGGCAACATTTTGTTTAGCTTTACGTTGTATCCCGCAAATAGTAGGCAGAGGGAACCTGGAAACCTAGTGTAATAAATTTTTGTTCTCCACTTTCCGATAAATTTTGGAGTTTGTGTCGTTACTCGAGCGAAGAAAAAGAAAATTTTAAATATATAATTTTCTCGAGTGGGAATCGGACCCACAACCTGTTGTGTTTATAGTCACACGCTTGTGCGCATGAGTTACGAGTGGCCTTAATTTGACAACATACAGCTACTACACATACTAATACCAATTAAAGTAAATAATAAGAAAAGTTAAAGTTATAACTATATGGAAGTTTTAATAGAAAGTTTCTAAGAGCGCCATCTTTTTCCTACTACGTAATTTAAATCTTAAGCTATGTTACAGTGTTTTGACACAGATGGCGCTATGTAACAAATGGCTGGCATTGGTACGCCATAAAATATTCATTATATAATTTTATTTCTTTTTTTTACTTAAAATATCATTTTAAAATTATGTGACCTTTTTAAAATTTATGAGCATAAAGTTAATATAAATTCAATAAATTTGTAAAAAAAATGTTCGATAATTTTTTGTAGTTGATTTTTGTTATATTAATAATTATTATTTAGAATATTCTGTGAAATTGTTTAAAATGAGCTACATACTCCGAGGATAGTAGATACACATATATCACTTAGCTATCATTACCTATTTTTTGCGTATAAATTATTAAGATAAAAGTATTTTCACTGTATTGTGGACATATTTCAATGTATTGTGGACATATTTTTATTTCCTTAACTAAACGATGCATAATCTTAAAAACAATAAAATGAAAATTGAGCTTTTTCTTTTAATTTTAAGCGAATTTTCTTTCAAAATTAATCATTTTTAAACTAAAACGAGATAATAATTGTTGTTAAAAGTTTACCTTTATCATCAGATTTTTTCGGTGTATTTTCCCACTGATGTCGAACTTTTTGCGACCAACTCACAGGGCTCTTTCTTCCTCTACTCCTTTCGCGGACTCTGCAAATTAATATATTCATAACATTATTTTTCACAATAAAAACTAAAAAAAAATACGAAAAGGCTAGAGTCCTACGGTTTCCCCTAGTTTTTTAATACTAACGATATGATGGTAATATCGATGTTAGATAACGGTGTTTACTTAACTCTTTAGAAATTCATTGCTCGATACGCTCGCAACTAAATTTATAGGTCGCAAGTATAAATACTAGATAGCGTGTCAGCATTAACATTAATCAATGGTTGTGTAATAATTACATGTGTCTAAACAGGATTTTTATTCTCACACAAAAAATTAAATATAGGTATTAAAAAAAAACAATTAATAAAAATAATCACGATTACTAAATTTTTTACCGTTTATTTAAATTATGCATTCTTTCACAATAGAGGCCAGTCGTGGCGCACAGAGTGTGACTGTAAAACCGACTGGTTGTGGGTTCGATCCCCACTCGAGGAGATGAAATATTTACTTAAATATATATTTCCATTTCTTCGCTCTGGTGTCGAGGCAAAGCGCGGCGTTGATTTCTGCCACTCAACATGCAATGCCTACAAAATCCTGTAGAAAGTAGGGAACGGAGTGTCTTAACACTAGGTTACCTCTATCTACCCTGCTGTGTGGGGGATACAACGTGAAGCTGATGATGATGATTCACAATAATACTTTTTCAAGCTTCAAGCAGGTTTGGCAGGTTCAGACACTTCGATTCTCACTTTCCGCACTATATTTATTGGTGTTGAATGTTGGATCGCCGCGCTTTGCTACCAGAGTGAAAAAATAATTCATTCTCTCAGGTCGAAATCGAGTCCACAGCCATTGCGATCACAGTCAGATGCTGTTATGTCGCTGCGCAACGAAGGCGTCAACTTAACTCAATTAACTTACATGATTATCTTTTTCTCTTCATTTTTCTCTTCATCAGTCACCCAGTCGTCGCTTCTATCACTTCGATCGCTGACACTGGTCTCACTGCTCGGCACTTGGAAGGCTATCTCACGCCCATTGTAACTGAGCACAGATCTTTGACCGTAAATACTGTTTGTTTTTTGCTCACTAGAGAGCGTGGATTGACTTATATTGGATACGTTATCAAAAGATAACCTCTTCTGGACTGCTGACGTTAGCTGCTTTTTCAAATTATTCCGAAGTTTAACCATACTTGGACTGTTAGGAATACTCTCGTAGCAATGGGATAAGGACGTTCCATCGCCATGCTTTATAGTGTCGTAAATATTTTCATTATCGTTGTAGCTTGTGTAGTCTGAGGACACGAATGAATGGCGACTGCTATAATTTGGACTGCTTTCCTTAGATTTAGGGGGACGAGGTGGAATTTTTTCATAAATTCTCTCCGAACCAATTTTTTCATAACTTACAGTAGACGTGCCGCTCACTGATTTGGAGATAGAGTAGTTCTTATCGTTGTCTTTACATAAATAAGGATCGTAATGCTCTGCGATTTGTATACCCGAGCTGGATGTATGGCAGTACGGCTTAACAGGGGATTTGCAATATTCATAACCATCATCGCTGTCACCGTCTCCTCGTGTACGTTCCTCAAGTTGACCACATAATTCATAATTATGGAGACTACTCTCATCTCCTTCAGGGTGAGATCTCATTTCCAAAAGGCACTGATAAATATTTTCTTCTGGTTCGATATCATTTGGTTGATCTATATCATTTCTTTCTGTTTCTTTAGGTATTTCTGGTAATGGGCAATTTATTTTTGAATTTCTTTCAGATTTTACTGGTATAACTACTACATTCTCATTATCACGTGGTTCTAATGGTTCATAATCATCTTCAACATCAAGATCAGTCTTGACTTTAGAGGTATAGCCAACAAGTACTTCTTTATTGCAAGCTTCAATTAAATTACTTTCAAAATCTGAGTTCTGATCAGCATCAGCATCTGATTTCTCAACATTTATTTGAGATTGGTCATTAATTGATATTTGAGATTGCTCTTGAGTATTTTTTATTTCTTCGTCATCACAGCTGATAGTGGTCTCATTCATTATTACACTTACAAAACCGTAAGTACTTTCAGATGCCGATTTATCGAGATCCGAATAAATTTGACTACTTTTTCTACGCCAAAGAAAGGAGTCGTTTGGTGTTATTTGTGGATTTACCTCTTGATATTCACAGTCATCGTCTACAAGTTGCTGTGTAGGTGTTATAGAAGAAATATTATCTTCAGATAGGTTTGTGTTTACCAGTTCAATGTCTTCTTGTATTATCTCAACAACGTGAAGTGGTAACTTGTCGGAATGTATATAATTTGTCTTAAATTTATTTTTGTCATAAAGTAATTCTTTCTTTTTCACATCTGTTATGTTTTTTATTATGATAGGTTGTTTTGCTTGAAAGTCAGTAGCAATAGACTTAACAGTTTTTATTTTAGGAATGCCATCTTTTAATACTAAGTTTTTTGTTAATACTAAAGAAGATTTTTTTTCAGGTACTTTTGGTTTTTCTTTAGGTATAAGCGTCTTAGGAATTGAACTACTTGGATTTTTTAATGTATTGCTATTTGTTTGGGCACTGATTTCACATTCAAATTTTTTGATTACATTTCTTACATTAGTTTCAATTTGCATTTCTCCCGAATTTACTTTCGGAGATCCAACGTTATCCTTCTTGTTTCGTGGACTACCGTCAATTGTATCTGACCCACTTTGTTGCTCACTGGAATCATTATATTTTAAACGTTTTTTTGGGGATTTTGGAATTTTGTTGCCATCTGATTTAGAACGTATAACGCGTATCTTACCACTTGAGCCTTCCGATAAAATTAATTTATCAATGGAATCTACGCTTGAACATCTTTTTCTGTTGCCCCGTCTTTTAGAGTTTCTTCTATGACGTAACACTATTTTGATATTTGGACTAGAACTAAGAGTGGATGATGGTGTAGAACTGTTACTTGTAGAATGTCGAGATGCTGATTGCAAATTTTCTATTGTTTTTACTATTTTTGATTGTGAAATCCGACCACTGCTGCTATCATGCATTAAGTCATTAAACTTCTTTGTAAGTTCCGAGACCTTGTTACTAGTTATTGTCATAGTAGTTTTGGTGACAAGAGGTGGACGTCTATAAGATGCAGATGCACTTTTTACTTTAAAACTTACTTTTCTTTGTTGATGATCTACCTGTCTTTTGTTATTTTTGGGAATATCAATAGGTACGCTACATTGTTTGTTTCTTTTGCTATACTCTGGTGACTTTTGCTCGGTCCCTCCACCAGTACTTCTTGTATCATCACTCTCTGTAACAGTTACTATTTGCGCATAATGCAATGTTTTTTCTTTTTCTCTTTCGGATAAAGATAATGGTTTTACGGAGGCATTCATAAAAGCTCTTTTGGTTTCATTTAATAATTTGTCTCTGTCATTTGTAGATGAAACAGGAGGTTTTATTGGTATTGAATAAATACATTTTTCGTTTAAGCTTTGCTTTTGTTTTATCGCCATAGTATCGGCTTCAGGTAAAATGAAATTTTTCAATAGTGCTTTGATAGTGCCGTGCTCTTTCTCGTCCGTATTAAATTTCTTGATTGAAGATATAAAGTGTTTAGTGTTCATAGATTCGCCTGCCATTAGGTTGTTAAATAACATTTGTGTTGGATTTCTCTGGCTGGTTTTCTACGCCATCTGAAACAATTCAAACGATAAAATTTATATATGGTAATTACATATACGCAACCAATAACGTCAATATTGCAATAAATCTAATATATTCTATTATTAACTATTACTTTCGAGTATAGCTTCATAGAAGTACATAATATCTACCGATCTTGATCGTGATAAATGATTTATAAGCGAAAGTAGTTTGAGCTTAAATATGTATAAAAAGTTGTAGCTTTAAAGGAGTAAGCTCATCACGCATTATTTTTATTAGGGAAATAAAATAATTAATCTATTAAAAGTCTATATGTTGAGAATTTGTCTTTGCATCAATAAAATAATTTTTTGAACAAAAAATGAAATATATTTCAATTATACTATACACGCAATGCCTCCAGAATACGCAATGCCTTCAGAATTCGGCAGAAAGTGGGGAACAGAGTGTCTTAACACTAGGTTTCCTCTGCCTACCTTGCTGTGTGCGGGATATAGCGTGAAGCTGATTTTTTTTATCGGTATCGCGGCCTTGAACTTCCCCACTCTACAAACAACGAAAGTGGAGAACAGAGTACCTTACAATAAGTACCCCATGCTTACCCTGCTATATGCGGGTTACAGCGTGAAGGTAACAAGAAAAACAGCTACCGAGCTATAACGTATTGTTTGTTACAAGGCTCTCACGGTATTGCGTCTGACATGGCATTTAATTTGCTAACATCTAGAATTTCCGTAACGTTTAACCGGTTTTTATTAAATTCTTAGTAACTATTGTGTTGTATGAACATGGTTTGAATGTTTTTTTTTCGCTTATAACCAAAGGCTATTACGTAATATCATTTAACATAAAATCTAATAAATAAAAAAAAACAAAAACAAATTAAACCATGTTTTAAAAATAAAGTAAACCTTATATTTCCATCAGAAATGTGAGGTTCAACCAAACAAACTCTTCATCTCTATAACATTAGTATAGATATAGATAGATATTTGTATCTCGTTTAACTCTAGCAAAGGATTATAAATAAAAATGTTTAGAAAACCGGCATTTCGCTATTCGCACGTTGTCGTCACCCACAACTGGTCCAAATTGGGTTCTATAGTCATTTGTATACAAAACAGATGAGGTCAATGACCACATAAATGTATGTATGTATGTTATTTGTCTAGTTGTAACCTTAATAATAATATTAGGGTTTTAAAGATAAACTATTGTTTTATACGCTTTAGTTTTAACCCCAATTCATTTTACTTACATTTTTCTCATAAAAGTTAGTTTTTGTAAATTTAGTTAAGTAACTAAATTGCGTTTGATAGAATACAATATGACAAAATATCAAAGTTTCTAGTCAATTATTTTCTATGTATTCCCTTTGTATGGTTAATCAAATATTAGAGTTTTCGACGAATACTAAAAATTAGCAAAAATTAGCAAGTAAAAAAACTCTGGTTTTTTTATGTATTATGTAAACAAATATTTTTTAATACTTATATTATAAAAACTAATAAAAGCTTCCAATGAAATATATTTTCGTTAATTTATAAAAAAAATATTAACAATAAAGTTAAATAAATTACAACTTGAGGCTAGTCGTGGCGCAGGGTCATAAAGTGTGACTGTAAAATCGACTGGTTGTGGGCTCGATTCCCATTCGAGGAAATGAAATGTATATTTCTTCGCTCTGGTGTCATTAACGTTGATAAAGCGTGACGTTGAGTGACGGACTCAACACGCAATGCCTCCAGAACTCGGCAGAAATTGGGGAGCGGTTTTGACACTAAGTTCAATCTGGTTACCCTGCTGGATACGGGATACAGCGTGAAGCTGAATTTTAAATTACAAATTAGTTTTAGTTGCCAAAACGAAATGGAACTAAAATTGGTGTGGCCTTCTGCGTTTCCTTTTCGTGAACCTTGTACGGAACCGCAAGTAGGTATATATATGGATGGATTGTGCTTTCGGAATATTTTCCCACTGTGGGTTTTCCTCCGAGTTTGGACGTGCATATTTATTATTTATATAGCTTCACCCTGAAACCAGCAGGTATATAGCAGGGTAGACAGAGGAAACTAGTGTAAAGACACGCCCTCCACTTTTCATTTCATTTATATCTTAGCATATAACATAATAAAACCTTTGTAATACAGGCGCCGGTGGAGGCTACTTAAGTTCCACGAAGACCTTTAGAGAGTGGCAGGAATGATCACTACCATCAATATTATATAGAATTATTATTTTTCTACAATCAAAGAGAAAGATTTGAGAAAGATAGACACTACTTATATCAAAAAAGGAGAGTCATTGGAAGCACTTCCTATGAGAGCATCACCTTGTTAGCATTGAAACAAGGCAAGTGTGCCGTCACGAATCAATATATCTTATTATTAGTTTTGCAAGTGTCCTGTTATTGTATGCCATGATTTCACGGCTATTTGAATGACAATGGTACTGAGGAACAAAAGATGAGATGTTGCCAATGAACAGGTAGCGTTTTGAGTAGCCGATACGACGCCAAGTGGTGGGAATATATGCGAGTATATATTCCCACCACTTGGCGTCGTATATAGAATATATATTAAAAAAACAGTTTTACTTTATGTTTATTTATGTAGTTTATCGAAGTACGTATAGATTAACTATACATATATATAATCTTTAATTTTCGGCTATTGTAGATGGTCTATCTACTCAATTGAGTTATAATATTGTGATAAATTTATATTTAATTCTGTCACTTTTGTCACAATTGGTTGTAATTTGAGAAAAAAAAATACAATTAATTAGACTGAGATACAATAATAATATATCTAAAGTTAACGATCAATAATAGACTTATTAAAATTACCTTTTAATAATTAAATATTTTTATACATATTAATTCACACCTACAAATTTATTTATAAATCGTTAGACCATTGGATGTCCAAGATCGATAACGGATTTAGTTTTTCTTAGAAAACGTTATTTACATGAGTAACGGTAATCGTAAGTGAGGTATGTAATCGACACAAAGCGTGTCTGTATACAAGTGGGCCAAATTATCAGTTTTTGAGCTCAAATACATACATACATACATACCATATGTACATGCTGTGTGCCTAATACGTGCTGTTTTTATGTTTTGGAACAAACCATGTTTTGTTGTAAATTGGGCGTGCTCTCATCGTATTGTTAGATGGAAGAAAGGGTATGGTGATATAAATAAAAAATAAAAGAAAAGCAGCTTCATATTTGTTCAGGGTAGAAAGAACTTATTGTGGAGATATTTGGTTTTATATTTTCAGCCCAAAAAATCATTTTGGGTTGAGTTTCGGAATTCACACTGTCTCTATTATTTTTGTAGACTGTCTTCTATATATATAAAAGGACTTGTGCTGACTGACTGAGGTAAGACGCACGCAGAGCCGTAACCGCTGATGGTAGAAACGTGAAACTTGGGCAGATGTTTATTTTCATATTCTGGACATCCACTAAGAAGGAAATTTCAAAAATTTTAACCCTAAAGGGATGAAATAGGGGTTAACAGTTTGTATGTAAAAAAGATTGAATCTGCACCGATTTTTATAAAATTTGAAATTCAGACTCTTATAAATATTTCATTGAACACGTGTTTCATGGTTTTTAAGAATTCACACCCTAAGGGTTCAAATAAGGGGATGAAAGTTTATATGGAAAAATCTTTAAATTGCCACCGATTTTAATAAAAAATTAAATTCATACTGATAAAAATGCTTTATTGAACGTTGTTTTTTTAGAATTCACCCCTAATAAGCGGGCGAAGCCGCGCGCGTCCTCTATTTATTTTTATAAAAGAAGAAAAATACAATATTTCAAAATAAGGTCGGCAATCAAACGACATTTCGTAAAATATCGTTTATTACACACATAAATCAAAATTTCTAAGCTCCAACTATGTCTAACCGTATAAAGTTGAAAACTGGATCAGAAAGTAAAACCATTACGGCTGTTGCTGTTATCATTCACGTTGTTTCAGATGCTATATCTAGGGCTCTTGAACCAGAGGTCAAATGGGAGCTTTCACTTGCCCTGGGAAAGTTCGATCAGCTTTTAACTGTGATTTATCAGGTTAGACGAGACGATGTTATGGCGCAGTTGCACATTTAATATGTTACTAAAATGTATGGGAAAAATGATTTTATTTTGATTTTACTTATAACATTTTTGTATACAGGTACTCTGTTGAGTATCACTGGGAACAAAGTGACGTAAGTAGTATAATGTCTTCATATTTCGACCAATTCTAGGCAATTAGGCAGAATGCATTATCTTTTCTCCCTTCGTTTCCAAGGCAGAATAATAGCCAGCGAAAGTGCTAAATAAAAATAAATATTCATATCAACAAGTGAGTTTTAACAGTGTACAAGCACCTTATAAACACCTTCAAATATTTTAATAAACAAATTTCAATATCTACTATATTCAAAAATCCAAAGTGTTCATAATTAATCACAGGAAATAATCAGTTAAAAAAATAATATTAGAGAAATAATAAAACCGGTATCCTCAGGAAGTGTATGATCCCGTGCGCATTGCGCAACGTCGCGTGTCACCAATTACTAATTTGAAACGCGCACGCGCATCCAAATCTCGAAAGTTTATACGTGATAGAAATTACTTCTATTTCTAATAGCCATTTAGTTATACAATTGTTTGTTTGAGCCAATGTTTATCTACAGAACAAGTGTTATTTTTTTAGAAAACTTTATAAGATCACTTTGTTATCCGTTCGTCTGTTTGTCTGATATTCAAACCATATACTCAGAAGTACGGTCCCATGATTTCCTAAAAAAATACATATTTCTACATTTACTTAAAAAAAAGATATGGCTGTTTAGTTTATAATACAATAACATAAAATTTCGTTTTCTCAAGGCACTTTCCCTCAAATTTTCAAGACATTGTGTATTGAGGTTGCATCTCAATATATTTTTGAAAATGTTATGTAGGTATGTTAAGAAAAACATTAATAATTTTACCAAAATTGTTGATGTCCATAATACTAACACTAGAAATAGGCACAATCTTGGTGCACCTGTAACTCGGTTGCATGGAATCCGTAATTCTTTTATGGGACAATGTGTACGCTTTTACAATAGGATCCCAGAAAACGTCAGAGAATTGTCTATACCACGATTTAAAAAAATTGAGAAAAACGTTTGTGTGTTAAAGGTTATTACTAAATTCATGATTTTGTAAATGATAACACGCATTCGGAATAAAATGCTCGCTCCAGTCTGTTTCAAAAGTATCATTGTCACAGATAATGTATTTGTTTAAAATTGATTTTAAAAAAAATAGGTCCCTCTGAGTTTCTTGCGCCGGTTCTTCTCAGGTCTGAGGCATTAACTTTAGTGAACTGGTGGTAAATTAGTTGACGTTCAAAAAATGAAGCATGTAACTTCTTATTTTGAATAAAATTATTTGAATTTGAATTTGAGTAGTGGAACTTAACGCAGCACTTCCACCTACCTACGTTTACAAAGTCAAGTAAATTTATTGAAAATAAAAATGTACATTCTTAATTTTTTTAACGACAAATAATTAAGCACTGATTCAATAACGTTAGTGCCGCAGGCTTGAGAAAAATCGACGTAAGAAGCTCAGCGGTATTTTTTTTTTCAAGTCAATAATTCACAGATTTACATCAATTTATCGGCGACAAAGATATCTACGAAATAGATTGGAGCGAGCATTTTATTCCCGTGTTAACATTTTTCAAATCATTTTAAGCGCGTAATAATATAACTACAGTAAGACACTGTGATGGTATTTTCTTTCTCGTGAGAAAAAACTTGAAGATTTATAAGTAATCAATACTTATAATAAAATCGTAGCGGATTTGTCTGTGTCTTGTTGTAAGTACATAGAAGATACCTATATATGAAAAAAATATTGGGGGCCAAAACAATAATTTTTAATGATTTTTAGAAACGATTTATATGCAGTTTTTCACAATTGGATTTTGAGAAGCGTCACTTAACATTATGTGTATGTATGTATCTTAACGTTGTTTTATTCCGATCGATTCACAAATAAAAAAGTTATGTCAATATAAAGAGTCTCATGCGGTAATTCTAATGCGGTTTAAAACTTTAACTATGAATGGATGGATATTTTCCTAAAAACGATAATGTTATTAGATCACGAAAGTAATTGAGATCAGAAAATAAATAATTGTGTTGTACAAGCGTGCGAAACCACCCGGGGGCCACTAGTATAATTTATATATCTCCGTTCTCTCTGACTATCCCTAGCGGGGTAGTCAGAGAGAACGGAGCGCCAAACGCTACGGTCTCTACATACCTCTTTCGCCTCGTCCACTGTCATCAACCTCTTCATACATGCCCTCCGGGGGTCCTCATTTATATAGGTAATTATCTTATTATTTATATAGGCAATAATACTTACACCATAATATTATTATGATAGAAGCGAAACTCAGTACGTGATTATGTACTTGTCGCTGATGCTCATGTACTTACTTTGTTGAAAGTAATAATTTTCTACATGTTTACGACGTTGACGCGTGAAATAACATACTTATTACATATTTGTATAGACATAAAAGAAAAAGTTCTTATGAAAGCAAATTTCTTCGTAACAATATAAGCTATTATTGGTT
>JAJHJA010001248.1:0-40958 GCA_021202915.1 Heliconius himera
TAGAAAGAATGCAGTTTTCCCGAGAATTTTAGATTTTACGAATTCTAGCCGCCCGCGCCAGTGTGGTCAGATGGCGGAACGCAACGCCGCATTTAGTTCATCAGAGATTTTACCGCAGAGTGTAAATAAAAAAATTGTCGGGTGTGATCGGACCTACACCTACCACTGTGTTTACAGTTTACGCTAAGAAGATTCCTGCCTTACGATTTATAATGATTTTTAAAGCAATACAGTGTAGCTTTTATATTCACATAGATTTTTTTATAATCGGCCTAATCGTTGTTTTTTTTAATTCAGCGATTACAAAATACAAAAGTACCTCTTTATAATATAGAACACAAACAATATTTACAGGATTTTGTATGACAATGTAGTAAATAAAATCTTAATAACTTGCGGAATTATCAATGTATAATAAAAACAGTAAAACAATGGCAATAACTATAAACTAAGGTTAAATATTCTACATATTCTAATACAAGGACCATATTATATAAGTAAAGTTTATAATTTCCACTTTTTTGTATGTAGTAAAATAGTAATGGTAAAATAAAGAAGCTATTGTAGTTAATGAGCAAAGAGCAAAAACATTTCAAAAGATAACACAACATTTATTTTCCACATTGGTACATTTATATATGTACAACAGAAACAATAATATTTGGACAGTGATCAGTTAGTTACTAGTAGCTAATCATCTGGACACTACACATAAGTCATACATTTATATAACCCAAAATATTTTTTAAGTATAAATAAAATTATAATAAAAGCAAGATATTATTTGTGGGATGTGACGATGCACAGCATCTGTGAGAGGGTGCTGTATATTTCTCTTTTAGCAGCCAATGATTTTCACTTCAGGTTGTTGTTTTCACTAATCAATGATCTGCCGGAAGTCCCAGGTGGTAGGGCGCCTAAACTCATAAAAGGTGTAACTACGCTTCTTACCTTAAGCGATACCTTTCCCGCCCTGTGACGACCATCAAGTATCAAGGTATCAAGACTATCCCAGGTCTATAACAATAAAGCCAAGCCGAAAAAAAAAATATCTTAAAGAGATTTCCCATCAGAATAACATTGTTTAAGGTGAAAGTGTTAAGTGTAGTGTTGAAGGTGGAATTTCTTCACATTGTGAGCCGGATTTTAATTCGTGTCTAGTCCTGGGCAGGCCACCGATAAAGTTGGTCGGTTGGTTGGGAGTTTCGCCTAGGTATTTGACTTGGGATTCTCATTCCCGGTTTGCCTTGTAGGTAAATAGTTGAGACGGTCTCGTAACGCTTACGACGAAAGAGGACGGCTACGCTTTTCTCCGTGTTAACCTTAAACCACCACTTGCTAAAGCAATCGCCTAGAGCGTCGGCAGCTCGTTGCAGTCTTTTCGCTAGGATCCAAGCAATCCGTGGTGTAAAGGGCGGTGTAGTCGGCATACATCGCAAGCTCGACTTTATCTGTCGGAATGTCGCTGGTGAAAAGCACGTATAAAATTGGTGAAGTGTGGAACCTTGCGGGACTCCGGAGGAACGGATCTAGAGGACGATCCCTTGTAATCTGTATCGGAACGTGCGATTCGACAGGTATTCTCGAATGATGTGAACGAGAGAGTCTGGCAGTGCACGGACATATGATGGAGTTTGAAGAGCAGGCCGTTGTGCTAATTCTTGTCGAAGGCTTTGGCTATGTCTAAGAAAATAGGAGCCTGCTGCTGCGAATCGATCTATGGACGTTGTATTTCGCGATGTGTACTGTTAGCCGGTGAACTTGGTGTATGGACGAGTGGTAGGATCTAAAACTGAACTGTTCATTGATGAACAGTTGTTTTGTTTCGATTATTTCTTTTAATCTATTGAGAATGATTCTCTAAAAACTTCCCTAAACTGCTAATGAGACTGATAGGTCTATAACTGTGTGGGGGAAGGTTGGCGGGTTTTTTAAGCTTGCCCTATGACTGAACCTTCCTTCCACTCGGTACGGAAGGAACAGCCTGCTAGAAGAGCATTGAAAATTAGGACCAGCAAAGAAATGAATTGAATTAGAACATTCTTTAACTACTTTTGTTTGGGATTTTGTCCGGGGCCTTTTTGGGGTTAAGGTTCTTCAGAATGGACTTAACCTCGTCTTTGTTTGTGGAGCAAATCGGTTCGCCAGTCAGGGGCATCGAAGCCACTCTATGACATCAGCGTCCACTTTCGATAAGTGATCCGGGTCACATGGCAGATTGCTCGGTGAGCATTGTGACTCTAAACTATCCACGAGGTATTCCGCTTTTTCAGTATTGTCGGCCGCTATTGCGTTGTCGAGTTTAGTGTGAGGAGGCATAGTCGCCACAGTGTCGGATCGAAAGGTATTAGACAGCGTTTAATTTTTACTGTTTGCGGCGTCCGGGCAAGTGTCGTGAGATCCGGTGGCTAAGTTTTCTTAAGTTCTCACAGATGATGTGGAACGTCTCTCCACAATAATACAAGTTTTATTGTTGTGAAAACTTATACTATTTTTTAGCACTCTTAATTCTCTCTAAGATTTTTCTCAGCAAGATACAATCATATCAGAGTTCTCTTCACATATAAGAACAATAAAATAATATTTGATTTCATACCAATTCCTTATTTTTTATATTTTTTAAAATAACAATTTCATTTTATGTAAAAAAAAATATATACAAATATAACGTACATATAATCACGAATAAATCAATTATTTGAAAATATTAGTACCATAAAGAACACAGTATAAGGATAAACGTTGAACATATTATTTTGCAATTTCCAATTAGGACCATACTACTACTCGGACATATGAATATTTGCATTATCTATTCTAGTTGAACACTTCGCGGAATTATGATGTTTGTGTATTTTTCTTGGAATGATTACCTAATCCTGTATTTATAGTCCACGGTAGGTACCTTTCATAATTAAACCCGTAAGGCCATTTGACTTCGATGTAGGCATGTAATTGGACGTAATAAAACATTCCGCAATTTTGTCTTAAATTATAAAAAAAATATTGTACAATCATTGGTATATATTTTTAATCAGTATGAAAAAATACTTAAAAACACGTTTAATAGAAAAGTTATGGCCAAGTTAAAAAGAAAACAAGCGAAAATAATTTAAGCAAATAAAAAAATTGGAAGAACTTGAGTATTAATAGTCTACACCCTAAACCCCCCAAAACCGCCCCTAAATCGTCACCAATTACCTAGAACCTAGGCTCATTTATATTAATTTTACTCGTATCTACTGTAGATACAATATTATTATACATTTTTTTTTTCAATTTCAGACTATTCATTTAGCATGGTTGATGTTAATGGTGCTAAGGTAAAGTTATCTTGGTCTATCTCTCGGCTTGTGTTTTCCTTGTGTTGAGCCTTAAGTTTCTTTTCGTGTTTAAAGTTAACATTTATTATTTAACAATTAAAATAAACATATAAAACAAAAACAGTCAATAGTATTGAATCATACGCAAAAACTACCGAAACTAGCTCCGAAGTCCTACAGTCAATGTTACCCGAAGAATTATAGTTGCCCAGATTGACTGTAATGATAACAATTAATAATATGGAAACAAAAGACGTTTATTAAATTATTATATTCTTTAATGGTCACGTGAACGATAAATGTAATAGTTGTCGTTGATGCCTAGAAAAACAAAACTATTTTATAGTTAGGGCAAAGATAAGATTGCAATCATATTTTTTGTAAATAGTTATACTTACAGTAAAAAATTCTATGAACTTTAGATAAGTCACTTGACGTAAATAGTATACGTAAGTACTTATGTTATCAAGAAGGTTATGGGTTTTTTCGTGTTTTTTTCGTTTGTATACTTACTTAGGCCCGTATTAATAATCTATGAATGAAAACGGCATCTCAAGATAGATTCCAAACTTGAGATCCAAACTTTGAATAAACAGTCCTCCTAATGCAGTTTCGAAATATCAGCATTACCCAAGTAATTAATATATGTAAATATATATGTAGCTCTAATTCTTTAAATTAGTCAAAAAATTGTCAACTAAAATGTACGTTGTGCTATACTTACATTAATAAATTCAAGTAAATCTTATATTCTATCTAGCCGTCATCACGCCTACACTATCCGTGTACACTCATACTAATGCAAAGCTCAGCTTACGCCTCGCGGATTATATTTGTTTATACATTATACTAACAAAATGACTAGTCAATTCATATCATTTTATAGGGGTTGTATAAAATGATATGAATTGACTAGTCATTTTATACATTCGTGGTAAAACATAATAAATAGTAATGGTGCCTTTCTAAAGCCAGAAGTAAAAATAAAATCAGCTTCACGCTGTATCCCGCACACAGCCGCACACTCCATTCCCCACTTTCTGCCGAATTCTGGAGGCATTGCGTGTTGAGTGGCAGAACTCAACGCCGCGCTTAACCTCGACACCAGAGCGAAGAAAATGGAAATATAAATTTAAGTAAATATTTCATCTCCTCGAGTGGGGATCTAACCCACAAGCAGTCGGTTTTACAGTCACGACTGGCCTCAAGCCAAACAAGCCAGAAGTAAGTTAGTTGACATATAAATATACTGTTAAATAATGGTAACCCTAGCCGCGGCGCCACCGCATTTGTTCACCTACACATACACGTGTCCCGACCGTGCGTCACGGTGTTACTGCAACTCGCCCTATGAATAACAACATTTCACATACACTCTCGTATCTGTTGTATTAGTTTCCGATAAAAGTTGTTTTTAACTATATTATCTGATTTAACGGAATCGATAGCGCGATTGTAAGCAGTATTGACTAGACAAGCACGTACCTATAAAAATTCTCTGAATTTTATATTAATATGATTTTTATACTGTTATGTATTTAGTTGATATAATAATAAGTACCGTGGTGGCAAAATGATTTAATCCAAGAACACAAAAAAAAACAGGAAAATTTATAAAATTGCTTTTTAATAAGTTAACAAAACAGCAATGTTTTTCATGCATTTTATGATCCATTAATGAAACGACACCAAAAAATGTCTAACGATTTGCAGATTTCTACATGTAACACAGCATGTGCATATTATATAAAAATCCGGTTTCACGCTATATCCCGCACATAGCAAAGTAGTAGTAGGCAAAGGGAACCTTGTGTATTTTTGTTTTTTTAATTAAGACACTCCATTCCCCACTTTTCGCCGAATTGTGAGGCATTGTGTATTGAGTAGCGGAACTATGCGCCGCGTTTTGCCTCGATACGAGAGCGAAGAAATGGAAATATACATTTAAATAAATATTGAAGTGTGAGAACGCAAGATACAAGAGCATTTAGAATTAATTGATTATTTTTAGCACGCCCACAGCTGGACCTAAGCCTCGGAGGGTTTCCACGACGATCGAACCTGCTCTTCCAGCATTCACCGAAAAAACGACTACAATGACGCAATCAGACTATAAATGTAATCAGTTCAATAATTAATTAAAGATTCCATAAACTTCTTTGTAAATAAAGATGGGTTTGAGGGTATCGAATGAAAACTAGTGAAAAGACCATTTCAGTATTGAAATTAAAAAGTCTGAAATAAATTTATTATTATATACGAACAACATATCCGACTGCTTAAGAATAGTGAACTAAAAGGGAAAAGCGAGTAAAACTGAACACTGAGGTACTGTAAATCTTTCTTAGCACATAAACATATACCAAAACTACTTATATTTTCGTACGGTGAGCAATCAAAATTCTTATTTATATAATAAAATGTTTATATAAATATTACATTCTTAATCTCAAGTCATAATAAAGCGAAGGTTAATAGTAAAGGTAATCATAATTTACAATTTACTTCGTTGAAATCGTAAACAAAAATCGTCAAAGCCAACATGCATTGCATGCACGAGCAAGGATGAATAATTGAAGTTAAAAACGTGATCATCAGAGGATGCACAAGAACAATGTTGTGTAATTAACGTGATAAATTCGCTAAGCAATTTATTTATAAAAACCGAATGACGCGTCCGCGGTATATAGTGACCCAGACAGCCGACCTTATGCTCAACAACCTTCAGCCTCAACGGAACTGGGTGGTGTATAATTACGGCGATAGACTTACGTAATCGGTGCCGCCCGTCGGCCGCCCGCAAGACGCCCACCTGCCCACTCCCCCACGGCTCACTGCAGTTGCAATGCACCACGACCTCTGCCCTTTCCACCTTCGCGACCCATAAAACCTACAAATATCAACCTACCACTATTAACTGCCAGCTTAAATATATTTAAAATTATTTTTTTATACAAATATAAAGTAACCTGTATATAAATATGTCAATATTTATTAAAATTATACTTATTTTGATTTTATGATTAAATCATTTAAATTTGAGTGCTTGTTTCATTTATATTTTGATATAGTAATATATCTTTTAAGATATCGAGTGTATTGGTAGCATACTTAAGGTATATATATACTTAGGGTGAAGTGTCAATATGAAATGAGTAAAAAGGAAAATTTATTGTCAAAAAATAGTAGTGCAATAAACCTGGCACAATAAATCAAACCTATATTTATCTCAACAATCTGAAACTCAAATGTTTTTTTTTCATGTATTATTATGTAATCTTGGCTAAAAATGAAAATAGCTTTATTAAAAAAGTCTAAATTATTTAGTATTCGTTTCTGGATTTCAAATCCAGAAAAAAATAAGGTCGCTGCTGCTGCTGCTTATCATTTGTATTATTATAAGAAGATTTTACCTTAGTTATCTTGAGGTTCATTAAGAATTGTGTAAGAGTAGTAGGGATTGGTGCGTTCTGGCTCATTAAATTGATCGCCTTATCAATCAAAATTTTCCGCGGATTTTCTCGCGGGTCGCGGTTTTGATTAATTAATTGGCCGCGGATTAAGTTGATTACCCCAGATCCGCGGCTTTTTTCGCGGTTTTTCTCGCGGGTCGCGGTTTTGATTAATTAATTGACCGCGGATTAAGTTGATTACCCCAGATCCGCGGCTTTTTTCGCGGTTAGTAGCCGCCATAATTTCGAGTCTTTTCATAGAGTAGTAGGGATTGGTGCGTTCTGGCTCATTAAATTGATCGCCTTATCAATCAAAATTTTCCGCGGATTTTCTCGCGGGTCGCGGTTTTGATTAATTCATTGGCCGCGGATTAAATTGATTACCCCGGATCCGCGGATTTTTTCGCGGTTAGTAGCCGCCATTATTTTGTGTCTTTTCATAGAGTAGTAGGGATTGGTGCGTTCTGGCTCATTAAATTGATCGCCTTATCAGTCAAAATTTTCCGCGGATTTTCTCGCGGGTCGCGGTTTTGATTAATTAATTGGCCGCGGATTAAATTGATAACCCCGGATCCGCGGATTTTTTCCCGGCTAGTAGCCGGCAATATTTTGAGTCTTTCCGTAGAGTAGTAGGGATTGGTGCGTTCTGGCTCATTAAATTGATCGCCTTATCAATCAAAATTTTCCGCGGATTTTCTCGCGGGTCGCGGTTTCTTTAACATAAGAATATCTAACCTAACCTAACCTACTCATCATAGAACCGTTTCATATTTGTGTTGGTGGCGCACCATTTTGATTAATTAATTAATTAACCGCGGATTTCGTTTTACTTTTTTTTTGCATAACAATACTAACCTAACCTAACCTAGTTCGCAGTAAAATTGTTTTCGTATAATACCTACTCATCATAGAGCCGTTTCATATTTGTATCGGTTGGTTATCACCTAGTTATTTTGTTGTAATCATCTCTGACTCAGGGTTAAATATTTAATACAATCAACGCTGATTTGAAAGGCTACGTAAGCTGATGTACAATACTTGTTGATACATGTCTCACCGGGAGACGAATTGTACCTGCCTTTGAAAGAGGAAAGATTTATATCCCTTAAGTATTTCTTTTGCAATTATCTCTGAGTCACTGTCCGTTTCAATATTACATTCATGTCCCTACAAGTTTCATAGGGTGGAGGGGTGCTTTCATACCGTATATAAGCTGCACTGGAAGCTGTTCTGATATGAAATAATTGTTGTTCGTGATACGTGAAAGTGCTCTTCCGATACGAAACAATGGCGGTGAGTATTATTTTTAAGTCATTTACTAATTTATTTATGTTGTTGCCCAGTAAATATATTGTGTACTTTTTCATTATTGCAGCTGTCAAGTAACAACACGTTTGATTACAATATGTGTGAAAAAATTGAACAAAAGCACCGCTTAGAAGGGTGAGTTTTACCTCTTTTGGTTTTTTTAATCATCTGCGTGGTGGGAGGTTGCTGTGTACTGTATTTAAAAGATGTTTGCACTGGGAATAGAAGCATTGTGTTTGTAGTGATTATCGGCATCATTATGTTTTCTCTAAGTTCCGTCGAAATAGCATCTTTGAGTAAATCACTCATTGTGACCAAACTACACCGATATGTGCGCATTTGGTACATTAGCGGGAAACTGCCAGAATCTCTGAAGATAGATCCGTGTATAGTGCCTTATTTTACACCGTGTCCTGGACATGGCAATATCAATAGTTCTGGTGACACAATAGACGGTCCTTTCACGATGCAAGCGTATTGTGCTATGTGTAGAGAAATAAATAGAAGTACGTATTTTTAAATGTGTGAACAAAAAATAAATATAGGTGATATTCGTTTCAATAATTTTTTATGTTTTTGTTACAGTGTCATAGAAAAAATACGGAAACAAAGAGATGCTTCGCTACTACCCCACGAAGTAGCACAGAGTGGATCGGGCTTGCAAGAATCCTCTACAGCTGTACCGTCTACATTTGAACCTGGAAAAGACGTCATCGAATGTTCGAGTTGTAAATTGCTCGTTTCAAAAAGGTATTATGCCAGCCATTTAAAAAGCAGCCTTCATAAAAGCAATATCTTGCGATTACATGATGAGTTATCAAATGTGTATTTGATTGATAGTGCGTTTGGACAAAGAGTGGTGACTTATCGAATAACACACCCCTCATCATTAGGAGTGGAATTTCAAACCCCTGAAAGTTTTCTTAATGATATTAAAAGCACTGTCTTAAACTTAATAGATGATTGCATAAAAACTTTAACATTAATAAAAATTAATTTTATCTTGCACGCTGATTTTGTCCAGGAAAGTAAAAGCTTAGAAAATTCATTCAATTTTCAAACCGTCAATAATTCTATATGTATCCGTGATGATTATGAAGCAACTTACCAAATAATAATGAATGACATTTGTAATAAAATAAGTGAGTTTGAGAAAAAAGATAGTGGATGGAGTCTTAAAAAAATAAGAAATATTGATTTGAATGTTAATAAATTTAATCCTTTGAGGGGGTCTTCGTATATTGACTTACCAATTGACATAAAACATAAAAAGGCAATTATAAACGTCAAAAATAATGATGTGCAGTGTTTCAAATGGGCGGTACTCTCTGCTTTATATCCAGTTACAAAAAAATCAGATAGAGTGAGTTCATATATTCATAATCAAAATAAACTTAAATTTGGAAAAATATATTTTCCTGTAAAACTCAAAGATATTCACAAGTTTGAAGAATTCAATAACTTAAGCATAAATGTCTTTGGTCTCGAATATAATGCTGAATCTCGATGTAATAGACTTATAGGTCCGCTATACTTTACAAAACGTCGAAAACTTACTCATATTAATCTATTGTATATAAACAGCGGATCGCGTGGGCACTATTGTTACATAAAATGTCTTTCTAAATTACTTCACAAACAGATAAATCGGACACATCGCGCTATTCACATTTGCGATGGTTGTTTGATGCACTATCCATCTAAAAAATGTTTAGATCAACACCAACATTTTGATTGTGTCCACATTTGTACTGATTTACCAGATCCAATGAAAACAAAAAAGAACTGGTTTAATGTAGAAACGGCTAGCAACAAATTAGCGTTTAATAATTACGAGCGAAAGCTTAAACTACCATTTGTAATATACGCAGATTTCGAGGCATTTTTAACCCCCATTCAAACATGTCAAAACGAGGCTACGAAATCGTACACCAATAACATACAAAAACATGCGGTGTTTAGTTTCGGTTATTATTTAAAGTGTTCATATAATGACAGTCTCTCCATTTATAGAACGTATACGGGCGAACGTTGCGCCGAACAATTTATGAAGCATTTGAAAGGGGATTTAGAATTAATTTGTAAAGAAAACTCTTTTCCTAAACCTCCATTACCGCTATCGGAAAGTGATAATTTGCATGTTTTACAAAGTAAAGTTTGCTATATTTGCAATAATGATTTAGATAATAATAATAATGTTATATGTTATGATTGGTACAGTGGTAAATACGCAGGTGTTGCTCATACGTGCTGCAAGAAAAAGTACAAAGCCCCACGATTTGTCCCGGTATTCTTGCACAATTTAGCTAATTACGATGCCCATTTTATTGTGCACGCTCTAGGTTTTGAAGAGGGTAAAATTGATATAATCCCTCAAAATAAAGAAAAATATATTTCTTTTTCAAAATATTTAAAAATTAAGAATAATAATATCTCGTTAAGATTTTTAGACTCATTTAAATTTATGTCAAGCAGTCTTGATAGATTAGCACATAATATAAACACACATCAATTTGTTGAGCTCAAAAAAAATTACCCGCGAGATGAAGACTTTAAAAGATTAATTAGGAAGGGTGTATATCCATATGAAATAATGACTTCGTTCGAAAGTTTGAAAATATCATCATTGCCTACACAAAATCAATTTTTTATTTCGTTGGTAAATACAAATGTATCAAATGATGATCGCCTTATCAAAATTAATTAAATTAAAACCTGCAAAATTAAAAACCTGCCGAATTAAAAACTGCAAAAAAAGCTCGACAGATATTTCTGAGGGAATATTTTGTGTCGTCGTTCGTCGTCGTCGTTAATCGTACACCAATAACATACAAAAACATGCGGTGTTTAGTTTCGTAGCCTCGTTTTGACATGTTTGAATGGGGGTTAAAAATGCCTCGAAATCTGCGTATATTACAAATGGTAGTTTAAGCTTTCGCTCGTACTTATTAAACGCTAATTTGTTGCTAGCCGTTTCTACTTTAAACCAGTTCTTTTTTGTTTTCATTGGATCTGGTAAATATATCTATGATGAGTAGGTATTATACGAAAACAATTTTACTGCGAACTAGGTTAGGTTAGGTTAGTATTGTTATGCTAAAAAAATAAAACGAAATCCGCGGTTAATTAATTAATTAATCAAAATGGTGCGCCACCAACACAAATATGAAACGGTTCTATGATGAGTAGGTTAGGTTAGGTTAGGTATTCTTATGTTAAGAAATAAAAAACACTGCCTGTAATACACTGCTATTTTATAATTTTTTACTACTCTATGAAAATACGCAAAATATTCCCTCAGAAATATCTGTCGAGCTTTTTTTGCAGTTTTTAATTCGGCAGGTTTTTAATTTTGCAGGTTTTAATTTAATTAATTTTGATAAGGCAATCATCATTTGATACATTTGTATTTACCAACGAAATAAAAAATTGATTTTGTGTAGGCAATGATGATATTTTCAAACTTTCGAACGAAGTCATTATTTCATATGGATATACACCCTTCCTAATTAATCTTTTAAAGTCTTCATCTCGCGGGTAATTTTTTTTGAGCTCAACAAATTGATGTGTGTTTATATTATGTGCTAATCTATCAAGACTGCTTGACATAAATTTAAATGAGTCTAAAAATCTTAACGAGATATTATTATTCTTAATTTTTAAATATTTTGAAAAAGAAATATATTTTTCTTTATTTTGAGGGATTATATCAATTTTACCATCTTCAAAACCTAGAGCGTGCACAATAAAATGGGCATCGTAATTAGCTAAATTGTGCAAGAATACCGGGACAAATCGTGGGGCTTTGTACTTTTTCTTGCAGCACGTATGAGCAACACCTGCGTATTTACCACTGTACCAATCATAACATATAACATTATTATTATTATCTAAATCATTATTGCAAATATAACAAACTTTACTTTGTAAAACATGCAAATTATCACTTTCCGATAGCGGTAATGGAGGTTTAGGAAAAGAGTTTTCTTTACAAATTAATTCTAAATCCCCTTTCAAATGCTTCATAAATTGTTCGGCGCAACGTTCGCCCATATACGTTCTATAAATGGAGAGACTGTCATTATATGAACACTTTAAATAATAACCGAAACTAAACACCGCATGTTTTTGTATGTTATTGGTGTACGATTTCGTAGCCTCGTTTTGACATGCTTGAATGGGGGTTAAAAATGCCTCGAAATCTGCGTATATTACAAATGGTAGTTTAAGCTTTCGCTCGTAATTATTAAACGCTAATTTGTTGCTAGCCGTTTCTACATTAAACCAGTTCTTTTTTGTTTTCATTGGATCTGGTAAATATATCTATGATGAGTAGGTATTATACGAAAACAATTTTACTGCGAACTAGGTTAGGTTAGGTTAGTATTGTTATGGTAAAAAAATAAAACGAAATCCGCGGTTAATTAATTAATTAATCAAAATGGTGCGCCACCAACACAAATATGAAACGGTTCTATGATGAGTAGGTTAGGTTAGGTTAGGTATTCTTATGTTAAGAAATAAAAAACACTGCCTGTAATACACTGCTATTTTATAATTTTTTACTACTCTATGAAAATACGCAAAATATTCCCTCAGAAATATCTGTCGAGCTTTTTTTGCAGTTTTTAATTCGGCAGGTTTTTAATTTTGCAGGTTTTAATTTAATTAATTTTGATAAGGCGATCATCATTTGATACATTTGTATTTACCAACGAAATAAAAAATTGATTTTGTGTAGGCAATGATGATATTTTCAAACTTTCGAACGAAGTCATTATTTCATATGGATATACACCCTTCCTAATTAATCTTTTAAAGTCTTCATCTCGCGGGTAATTTTTTTTGAGCTCAACAAATTGATGTGTGTTTATATTATGTGCTAATCTATCAAGACTGCTTGACATAAATTTAAATGAGTCTAAAAATCTTAACGAGATATTATTATTCTTAATTTTTAAATATTTTGAAAAAGAAATATATTTTTCTTTATTTTGAGGGATTATATCAATTTTACCCTCTTCAAAACCTAGAGCGTGCACAATAAAATGGGCATCGTAATTAGCTAAATTGTGCAAGAATACCGGGACAAATCGTGGGGCTTTGTACTTTTTCTTGCAGCACGTATGAGCAACACCTGCGTATTTACCACTGTACCAATCATAACATATAACATTATTATTATTATCTAAATCATTATTGCAAATATAGCAAACTTTACTTTGTAAAACATGCAAATTATCACTTTCCGATAGCGGTAATGGAGGTTTAGGAAAAGAGTTTTCTTTACAAATTAATTCTAAATCCCCTTTCAAATGCTTCATAAATTGTTCGGCGCAACGTTCGCCCGTATACGTTCTATAAATGGAGAGACTGTCATTATATGAACACTTTAAATAATAACCGAAACTAAACACCGCATGTTTTTGTATGTTATTGGTGTACGATTTCGTAGCCTCGTTTTGACATGCTTGAATGGGGGTTAAAAATGCCTCGAAATCTGCGTATATTACAAATGGTAGTTTAAGCTTTCGCTCGTAATTATTAAACGCTAATTTGTTGCTAGCCGTTTCTACATTAAACCAGTTCTTTTTTGTTTTCATTGGATCTGGTAAATATATCTATGATGAGTAGGTATTATACGAAAACAATTTTACTGCGAACTAGGTTAGGTTAGGTTAGTATTGTTATGGTAAAAAAATAAAACGAAATCCGCGGTTAATTAATTAATTAATCAAAATGGTGCGCCACCAACACAAATATGAAACGGTTCTATGATGAGTAGGTTAGGTTAGGTTAGGTATTCTTATGTTAAGAAATAAAAAACACTGCCTGTAATACACTGCTATTTTATAATTTTTTACTACTCTATGAAAATACGCAAAATATTCCCTCAGAAATATCTGTCGAGCTTTTTTTGCAGTTTTTAATTCGGCAGGTTTTTAATTTTGCAGGTTTTAATTTAATTAATTTTGATAAGGCGATCATCATTTGATACATTTGTATTTACCAACGAAATAAAAAATTGATTTTGTGTAGGCAATGATGATATTTTCAAACTTTCGAACGAAGTCATTATTTCATATGGATATACACCCTTCCTAATTAATCTTTTAAAGTCTTCATCTCGCGGGTAATTTTTTTTGAGCTCAACAAATTGATGTGTGTTTATATTATGTGCTAATCTATCAAGACTGCTTGACATAAATTTAAATGAGTCTAAAAATCTTAACGAGATATTATTATTCTTAATTTTTAAATATTTTGAAAAAGAAATATATTTTTCTTTATTTTGAGGGATTATATCAATTTTACCCTCTTCAAAACCTAGAGCGTGCACAATAAAATGGGCATCGTAATTAGCTAAATTGTGCAAGAATACCGGGACAAATCGTGGGGCTTTGTACTTTTTCTTGCAGCACGTATGAGCAACACCTGCGTATTTACCACTGTACCAATCATAACATATAACATTATTATTATTATCTAAATCATTATTGCAAATATAGCAAACTTTACTTTGTAAAACATGCAAATTATCACTTTCCGATAGCGGTAATGGAGGTTTAGGAAAAGAGTTTTCTTTACAAATTAATTCTAAATCCCCTTTCAAATGCTTCATAAATTGTTCGGCGCAACGTTCGCCCGTATACGTTCTATAAATGGAGAGACTGTCATTATATGAACACTTTAAATAATAACCGAAACTAAACACCGCATGTTTTTGTATGTTATTGGTGTACGATTTCGTAGCCTCGTTTTGACATGTTTGAATGGGGGTTAAAAATGCCTCGAAATCTGCGTATATTACAAATGGTAGTTTAAGCTTTCGCTCGTAATTATTAAACGCTAATTTGTTGCTAGCCGTTTCTACATTAAACCAGTTCTTTTTTGTTTTCATTGGATCTGGTAAATCAGTACAAATGTGGACACAATCAAAATGTTGGTGTTGATCTAAACATTTTTTAGATGGATAGTGCATCAAACAACCATCGCAAATGTGAATAGCGCGATGTGTCCGATTTATCTGTTTGTGAAGTAATTTAGAAAGACATTTTATGTAACAATAGTGCCCACGCGATCCGCTGTTTATATACAATAGATTAATATGAGTAAGTTTTCGACGTTTTGTAAAGTATAGCGGACCTATAAGTCTATTACATCGAGATTCAGCATTATATTCGAGACCAAAGACATTTATGCTTAAGTTATTGAATTCTTCAAACTTGTGAATATCTTTGAGTTTTACAGGAAAATATATTTTTCCAAATTTAAGTTTATTTTGATTATGAATATATGAACTCACTCTATCTGAATTTTTTGTAACTGGATATAAAGCAGAGAGTACCGCCCATTTGAAACACTGCACATCATTATTTTTGACGTTTATAATTGCCTTTTTATGTTTTATGTCAATTGGTAAGTCAATATACGAAGACCCCCTCAAAGGATTAAATTTATTAACATTCAAATCAATATTTCTTATTTTTTTAAGACTCCATCCACTATCTTTTTTCTCAAACTCACTTATTTTATTACAAATGTCATTCATTATTATTTGGTAAGTTGCTTCATAATCATCACGGATACATATAGAATTATTGACGGTTTGAAAATTGAATGAATTTTCTAAGCTTTTACTTTCCTGGACAAAATCAGCGTGCAAGATAAAATTAATTTTTATTAATGTTAAAGTTTTTATGCAATCATCTATTAAGTTTAAGACAGTGCTTTTAATATCATTAAGAAAACTTTCAGGGGTTTGAAATTCCACTCCTAATGATGAGGGGTGTGTTATTCGATAAGTCACCACTCTTTGTCCAAACGCACTATCAATCAAATACACATTTGATAACTCATCATGTAATCGCAAGATATTGCTTTTATGAAGGCTGCTTTTTAAATGGCTGGCATAATACCTTTTTGAAACGAGCAATTTACAACTCGAACATTCGATGACGTCTTTTCCAGGTTCAAATGTAGACGGTACAGCTGTAGAGGATTCTTGCAAGCCCGATCCACTCTGTGCTACTTCGTGGGGTAGTAGCGAAGCATCTCTTTGTTTCCGTATTTTTTCTATGACACTGTAACAAAAACATAAAAAATTATTGAAACGAATATCACCTATATTTATTTTTTGTTCACACATTTAAAAATACGTACTTCTATTTATTTCTCTACACATAGCACAATACGCTTGCATCGTGAAAGGACCGTCTATTGTGTCACCAGAACTATTGATATTGCCATGTCCAGGACACGGTGTAAAATAAGGCACTATACACGGATCTATCTTCAGAGATTCTGGCAGTTTCCCGCTAATGTACCAAATGCGCACATATCGGTGTAGTTTGGTCACAATGAGTGATTTACTCAAAGATGCTATTTCGACGGAACTTAGAGAAAACATAATGATGCCGATAATCACTACAAACACAATGCTTCTATTCCCAGTGCAAACATCTTTTAAATACAGTACACAGCAACCTCCCACCACGCAGATGATTAAAAAAACCAAAAGAGGTAAAACTCACCCTTCTAAGCGGTGCTTTTGTTCAATTTTTTCACACATATTGTAATCAAACGTGTTGTTACTTGACAGCTGCAATAATGAAAAAGTACACAATATATTTACTGGGCAACAACATAAATAAATTAGTAAATGACTTAAAAATAATACTCACCGCCATTGTTTCGTATCGGAAGAGCACTTTCACGTATCACGAACAACAATTATTTCATATCAGAACAGCTTCCAGTGCAGCTTATATACGGTATGAAAGCACCCCTCCACCCTATGAAACTTGTAGGGACATGAATGTAATATTGAAACGGACAGTGACTCAGAGATAATTGCAAAAGAAATACTTAAGGGATATAAATCTTTCCTCTTTCAAAGGCAGGTACAATTCGTCTCCCGGTGAGACATGTATCAACAAGTATTGTACATCAGCTTACGTAGCCTTTCAAATCAGCGTTGATTGTATTAAATATTTAACCCTGAGTCAGAGATGATTACAACAAAATAACTAGGTGATAACCAACCGATACAAATATGAAACGGCTCTATGATGAGTAGGTATTATACGAAAACAATTTTACTGCGAACTAGGTTAGGTTAGGTTAGTATTGTTATGCAAAAAAAAAGTAAAACGAAATCCGCGGTTAATTAATTAATTAATCAAAATGGTGCGCCACCAACACAAATATGAAACGGTTCTATGATGAGTAGGTTAGGTTAGGTTAGATATTCTTATGTTAAAGAAACCGCGACCCGCGAGAAAATCCGCGGAAAATTTTGATTGATAAGGCGATCAATTTAATGAGCCAGAACGCACCAATCCCTACTACTCTACGGAAAGACTCAAAATATTGCCGGCTACTAGCCGGGAAAAAATCCGCGGATCCGGGGTTATCAATTTAATCCGCGGCCAATTAATTAATCAAAACCGCGACCCGCGAGAAAATCCGCGGAAAATTTTGACTGATAAGGCGATCAATTTAATGAGCCAGAACGCACCAATCCCTACTACTCTATGAAAAGACACAAAATAATGGCGGCTACTAACCGCGAAAAAATCCGCGGATCCGGGGTAATCAATTTAATCCGCGGTCAATTAATTAATCAAAACCGCGACCCGCGAGAAAAACCGCGAAAAAAGCCGCGGATCTGGGGTAATCAACTTAATCCGCGGCCAATTAATTAATCAAAACCGCGACCCGCGAGAAAATCCGCGGAAAATTTTGATTGATAAGGCGATCAATTTAATGAGCCAGAACGCACCAATCCCTACTACTCTACGGAAAGACTCAAAATATTGCCGGCTAGTAACCGCGAAAAAATCCGCGGATCCGGGGTAATCAATGTAATCCGCGGCCAATTAATTAATCAAAACCGCGACCCGCGAGAAAATCCGCGGAAAATTTTGATTGATAAGGCGATCAATTTAATGAGCCAGAACGCACCAATCCCTACTACTCTATGAAAAGACTCGAAATTATGGCGGCTACTAACCGCGAAAAAAGCCGCGGATCTGGGGTAATCAACTTAATCCGCGGCCAATTAATTAATCAAAACCGCGACCCGCGAGAAAATCCGCGGAAAATTTTGATTGATAAGGCGATCAATTTAATGAGCCAGAACGCACCAATCCCTACTACTCTACGGAAAGACTCAAAATATTGCCGGCTAGTAACCGCGAAAAAATCCGCGGATCCGGGGTAATCAATGTAATCCGCGGCCAATTAATTAATCAAAACCGCGACCCGCGAGAAAATCCGCGGAAAATTTTGATTGATAAGGCGATCAATTTAATGAGCCAGAACGCACCAATCCCTACTACTCTATGAAAAGACTCGAAATTATGGCGGCTACTAACCGCGAAAAAAGGCGCGGATCTGGGGTAATCAACTTAGTCCGCGGCCAATTAATTAATCAAAACCGCGACCCGCGAGAAAATCCGCGGAAAATTTTGATTGATAAGGCGATCAATTTAATGAGCCAGAACGCACCAATCCCTACTACTTGTAAGTATTTCTAAGTTTAATATTAAAATAAATAAATCAGCTTCACGCGGTATCCTGCAAACAGCAGGGTAGGCAAAGGGAACCCAGTGTTAAGACACTCCGCTCCCCACTTTCTGCCGAGTTCTGGAGGCATTGCGCGTTAAGTGGCAGAACTCAACGCCGCGCTTTGCCTCGACACCAGAATGAAGAAATGGAAATATAAATTTAAATAAATATATCATCTCCTCGAGTGAGGATTGAACCCACAACCAGTCGGTTTTACAGTCACACTTCGTGCTCCTGCGCCACGACTGGCCCCATATAATATTAAAATAATTATTAAAAAAAAAGAAAAATGCACATTATAAAGTAACCGCGTTATCTAATAATACTCAAGTCTATTTATTATCATGTGAGATACTAATATAAGCATGGCGAAATGTGTAAACTGCGTGTTGCGCAGTACGCAACGTCACGAGCCGCTCGGCGTGAGCGTGACATGAAGAGCGCACGGCGTATGTACGGATTCAGTTTCAGGATTAACTTTTATGTTTATAAATAAACATTTTTGCCATCAAGCGTGTAATATAATCTTGTTAATGTGTTATACTACCTGGGCCTACCTTCTGTTAATATTTATATATAATATAAGGAACTGAAACGTTGGATTGGGGCAGTCGTGGCGCAGGGGCACAAGAGTGTGACTGTAAGTAAGCCGGTTGTGGGTTTTATTCCCATTTGGAATAAATTATCATTTATTAATATTTTCTTTTGTTTGCCCTGGTACCAAGGCAAAGTGCGTGAGTTCCACTACTCAACACGCAATGCCTCAAAAAATTTGGCTGAAAGTGGGCTAGCACTAGGTTCCCTGTACCTATTTTGCCATATGCAGGATAAAAATGAAAAAAAAAAGAAACATTGGAGTGATGATGAGTACTCGTTCAAAGTTTTTCATTGAAATGCTTGAAATGAAAAGATAATTTGTACATTACACATATTTAATGTTGTAACTGATTATAATAATATTATCTGGACAAAAAATATGACGTCAACTTATATCAATATTTAATGCACAAATAAAAAACTTTTACAATTGCTAAAAACAAAACCCTATGTACAAGAGACGAAATAGTCGTATCGACTAAACAAACATTTGCCTCAGTCTTAAAAGGTCAAAGTGCGCCGTTGGAAGGAATACAGCCAAGATTTTTATTTGTTGGTTTTATATGGATACATAATAAAACAAATTTAAAGAATTAATCTGAAACATATCAATATTCGATGATCGCGTTCATTAATGGCGCCAGTAAAAATTGTGGCTTACGCTCTGATAGGTAGTTGGGGTAGGAAATGCTTTTAACTGCAGAATGCAAGTGTCGGTGGGACGGCGTGGGGTGTTCGCGGCGTCGGGGGTGTACGGCAGGGGTGTACTATCGACGCGACAGCGCTACGTCATTTACGGCGCCACGTGGGCGATCAATAGTGACGTCGTCGTGCGGCGCTGTGGGGGGAGGGAGGGGGAGGGAGGAGGAGTGGGGGGAGGTGGGGGGCGGCGGCGGTAGGTTGCGCGCGCACCGCCCGCCGACCTACTTACGATTACGTTTCACATTTTCACGTAGCGTCTACGTAACGCGATCGAACGCCAGGTTTGCAGGATTCAGGTTAAGCGGCGCATGCGCGCGCAGCAAACTTACCAGACGACGCCGCTGCGAGCCGTGCCCTACATAGAATGTTCATTCATTGCACAATATTGCATAAAACAAGAATATATATATATATATATATATATATATATATATATATATATATATATATATATATATATATATATATATATATATATATATATATATATATATATATATATATATATATATATATATATAAAGTTAATTAATTTTAATATCACTCACTGACTTTGATGAGATTATTATAAAGAATTAAATAAATGAGAATTGATGTAATTATTTTAACTTTTCAACGTGTAGCATTTTAATAAAAAATAAATACAATTATAAAAAATATTTTATTTTCAACACCATTTTACCTACTAACTTGCAAGATAAATTATAGCTAAAGTGTTTTTTTTTTACTTTTCTATCATGCTTATAACTCAGTTACTTATAGTATTGAGTGTATTTTTTTTAATATTATTATATCCTTATATAATTTACCACAGATGCAGTAATAATTCATTAAAAAAAAGAGCTGCAGCTAAATTACTACGGTTATTCAAAGTGGCAACTAGCTAGTAGCCGTGGCCTACTTGTTTGTGTGTCGCACGCCGCAGCCCGTAGCCCGCCGCTCCCGCACCTCCAACCCACTGACACGAGCAAACCTACGCTAGACGCCTTTGGTCCTGTCAGTGAGCCTTTAATATCTATTCCAGTGACTTCCTTAAACTTGGATTTCTTATACATATAACTGGGTACATTTAGTTGATTATGTACACGTATATATTATATTGCCCTATAAAAATTTTAGTATCTAATCAGAGAATATAACGAAAAACTATTCTTTGACTTCTATTCACATATTTCAGCACATTTGCCGAACTTTATTGAAGAATTTATAATAATATAAGCAACTATTAGATTCTAAACACGCATTCTATTATTATAATTTAATAAATCATAATTGCAATAAAGTTAAACCGTCTAATATGCTATTGGATATATGTTACTGTGAATAACATAAATGTGAAAGTTCGTGAGGAAGGATGTTCGTTCCACTTTCACGCAAAAACTATTGAACGGATTTAGATGAAACTTTGCAGTAATATAGCTTATACGTCAGAATAACACATAGGCTACAATATGTAAACATTATATATAATATGGGTCTAATATACAAGTCTCAGCGGGCGAAGCCGCGCGTGTATGTGTTAAATAAAAAAGGTTGCCATTTTAAGATGCTTTACTAACAATATTATGAAAGATAATACTGTATAAGTAAAATGCAAATAATGTAACATTAGCAAATAAAAAAACATGTACAAATATTTTGTTAAATCAATAAATTAATATCGACGACAACTAAAAACATGCAAAATGTATCAAATATTTTTTTAACTCAGTATTGCAGAATATCGTAAAGTAAATGCATCTGCTGCATTGGCACAGTGTAGGTGTGCTGCGTGCGCACTGTGACATCTTTCGGATCGGAATCAATACGAGAGACCCAAACAAACTGGGAGTTAGGGCAGCGTGGGCAAGTGACCTATTTACCAGTTTAACCTGCACAGTTATATTGATACACGCTTTAAAAGGAAATTAGGTCTACGAACACGACGCTCGTCGTCGTATATTACTTAAAATTATATTCTAAAAAGCTAAAACTGTCTTTATTTTAATTATAATATTTATTAAATAATATTTTTACTTTCACAATCACGTTCTGAGATGCTGATTGTGACTTATGCTATGTCAGATAATTATAATGTAATGTTTGCAGAAAGTGTAAGTGACATTACAAAACAAATTATTGCAAATATAGCAATTAATTTAGATTGTCACTATATTAAATGTATTTTTAGCAAAGAAGAGCAATTATGATGATTTAACAATATATTGTAATGATCACAAATCTAAATATAACATCTGCTTCTGATGAATGCGTGTCATATATTTAAAACATACCTACTAAAATAAAAACAGTTAACTTATCTTCACGCTGTATCCCTAGCGGGGTAATCAGAGAGAACAGAGTGCCAAACGCTACGGTCTCTATATATCTCTTTCGCCTCGTCCATTGTCATCAATCTTTTCACGCATGTCCTCCGAGGAGTTCTCATGTTTTTGATGTAACCTTCCTCTCTTATCTTTGATACTGTGTTTTCCAAAGTCAACTGAGGTCTCCCTATACCTCTCTTACCGCTAACTTTTCCCCTATAAATCTTTTTTGCCATTCCTTCAACACTCATTCGTTCGACGTGCCCAAACCAGTTGAGCACGTTCTTCTTCATTCTCAACGTGACGTCATCGCAAGTACCTGCCATTCTGCGTATCTCTTCATTGCGGATTCAATCAGCTAAGCTGACTCCGCATATCCTACGAAGAGATCGCATTGTTCTTCTATAATACCCATGTTTCGCTGCCGTATAACAGCGTCGGTACCAACACTGCATTGTGTACGGCCAAACGCGCAGTTGTGCTGACGTTTCGCCGTCTCATCAATGCAGCTAAGACACCGTTAACTGTTGCCGGCAGCAATACGCCTTTCTACATCCATCTTGTATCTTCCATCTCTACTGAACATACTTCCTAAATATACCACTTCATCCAAATACTCGTACTAATCACACTAAAATAAAAACAACGTATAGTAAATCAACTCGTGACACAAAATCCTTCTTCTGATCTCTTAATCATTACTAGGAATACTTTGCCATTCTATCCATTTGACTAACGAACAAAAATTTATATAATATTAAATCTTGTAGTTAAGAAAACATCTATATTCTTAGCTAAACAATAATATGACAAATAGTTTAACTAAAATAAATAAATATAAAAACATATATCGATTTTCATTTCGTTAGTTTCTAAATCAAGTAGACCCAAACAAACCATTAAGAGAATTGACCTACATTCCGCCGTCTGAGGGCGGGCGAAAGATATCAGCGTGAATCATGCAAGCGCCTCGACACCGCCCGCTGTGCTATTCTGGCCGACGATGACAATAAAGATATTACAACACTCTGTATATTTAAACTTTACATAATAAACTTTATATGCATTCTTACTATGTTTATTTTATCTTATCTTAAGAAAAACATTCAAGGTTATTGGATGTAACGTAAAGAAATGAAAAATCAAATCACATCAGTCAATTTGAATAAATTTTATTTAAAATATTTTAATGCTGTCAGTGTCGGAGTCAAGATAATTATTAAAAAACTAATATTTGTGTCTTGTATTTGTAGAAAAGCATAGATAAAGAAGCAGCAGAAGTCAGTACCTTAACATTTGAAAATGTGAATATGTTACAATATAAATTATTGCGAGGTAAAATTCATACTAAACGTGGCTTGCTTTATTTTGCGACTGACCTAGTTCTAAAACGTAGCCGCATTACATCGAAAGTGCATTGCACAATTCAATTTATACATACATACATACATACATATTTCATACATTATGAAAAGTATATGTTAATAATAATAAACATTGCCTTTTTTTTCTTCACACTTCACGTAGGCAGAAGGAGCCTAATGTTAAGACCTCCCCTCAATTTCAACCGATTCTGAAGGCATTGCGTGTTGAGTGGCGAAACTTAACGTCGCGTTCTGCGTCGACACCAGAGCGAAGAAATAATCATATTAAATATTTTGTATTCCTCGAATGTGAATTGCAACCACAAACAGTCAGGTTTACAGTCACACGCCTATGCCCCTGCGCAGGAGACTGGTCTCAAATAAGTTTAAATATTTATTTATACTATTTTAGTATCTATAAGTAAATAGTTAAGTCACATACAAACCTTTCATTTATATAATAAAGCTATAATAACCAATAACTCAATATCTACCTCCAAATAGCTAGAAAGTAACTATTTTAGAATAATTATAAAGCGTACGTGAATAATTGCAAGTCATTAAAAAAATTGAACATAGGGAATTAAGGAAATTTATTAAGTATTATATCAAAATTGCAATAGATAAACATAGAATATAATAAAATAGATAATCCGTAAAAAACTGTTCTTATTCACATGAAGGTATTATTAATTATTTAACATTAATATTATGTTTGCATGGAATGGTCCGATTTCAAGCAAATATAAATCGCTCTCAAATCTGAGAGTGATCTTGTGATGCTGTTTTCATACATAGAAATGTAAATTATAAACGAAAACGGCATTTCAAGATCGATACCAGGACTTGAGAGCGGTTTCTAAATATAGGCCTTAGAAATTCACTGCTATTCAATCTTATTATAATGATTAATATACAGTAAAAATATTTGGTCCTATGCAGTTGTTTTTATTTCTTAAACAATAATAAAATATCAGTTTAATACAACGTTAAACAAAACAAGAAACATAATTAGTTAGTTATAAGTTTAACGAGACCAGTCGTAGCGCAGGGGCCCAGAGTGTGACTGTAAAATCGACTGGTGGTGGGTTCGATCCCCACTCGAGAAGATGAAATATTTACTTAAATTTAGATTTCCATTTCTTCGCTCTAATGTCGAGGCAAAGCGCGGCGTTGAGTTCTGACACTCAACACGCTATGCTTTCAATTCGGCAGAAAGTGGGGAACGGAGTGTCTTAACACTAGGTTCCCTCTGCCAACCCTGTTGTGTGCGGGATACAGCGTGAAGCTGTTTTTTTTTTATAAGTTTAACATTTAGACAGATTTCGTAAAAATATTTACTGTTTGTTCAATGAAAGCGTGTCTCCTTGACCCCCTATAAATGGGTAAATGCAACAATAATCGCTGAAGTAAATTAATAATAGTAGTAGTGTAGTTATTAACTAGTTACAACGAGAACTGGGCGCTATGAAAAATGCAAGTTCGCGACCTTAGCCCACTTGCTAGTATCGGGGCAACGCAGTAAAACATATCGTATCGTGGAATGCAATCAAAACCTAACAAGTCTTCTTCTTCTTCAGCTTCACGCTGTATACCGCACACAGCAGGGTAGGCAGAGGGAACCTAGTGTTAAGACACTCCGTTCCCCACTTTCCGCCGAGTTCTGGAGGCGTTGCGTAATTAGTGGCGGAACTCAACCCCGCGCTTTGCCTCGACAACAAAAAAATGTAAATAAATATAGAAAATATAAATGTAACTCGAATGGGGATCGAACCCACAACCAGTTGATTTTGCAGTCACACTTGGTGCCCCTGCGCCACGACTAACCTAACAACGATTACAAAAATAAGTATCAACGTTCGGTTTACTGTACGTTGGATATCCAGTGTATAGAACGAACTGGCGACACAGTTTTTTTGGTTTGCCAAATATATCTGCACATATATGGGCACATTTGATAACTCTGTGAAACTTTTTCACAGCGCGGGATTTCAAAACATAGATATAGATCAAAATGTTGGCAAAAAGAAATGTGTGATTACATTTTAGTAAAAAAAAATATGTAAAGCCGAATCTCAAAAAATATTATAATTAATATTTTATTGAGAAGCTAAACTGAATTCTACTGTCGTTTTAGACTTACTTACAATATAGGTTAGGTTCGTGCGATACAAACATATTTCGTTTCACATACTCACAGCAATGCGAGTGACAGCGGCGACTGGCACAGAGGCGCGGGCGCGGGCACGGGGCGACCTTGCGACGGCCTTTTGAATTGAGCAACCGACGTCTTTGTTAACAAAGCACGCATCGAAACAAACAATCACATCGTACAATAAAAACAGCAGAACAAACAGGAAACTACGTCAACGCATTGAAATAATATATATAGGAAACTATTTCTTTACATATTATATTATAAAATTTATTAATTAATCAATTAACATTTTAAATAGAAAAATGATGAAGATTTAATATTTGAATTAAATTTATAAATAAATACACAACAAAGTGAAAAAAAAAAACAATTTCAATACAACAGGAAAGTAATTAAGGCCAACGGAATAAACCTATCTGTAAACAACAATATTTTGGCAAGTGACTACGCCTTAAATAAATATAAAGTAACGGTATCAACTGAGCGATGTTGACTGACCTGGCTTAGCGCAGATCATAAAAATGTGTTGTTTTTCGTTCGAACTGTGTCATTATGGACAACACTTGCCGAGCCGCAACTCGGCAAGTGCAATTGCACTGGCGTTGCTCCAATGTTTACTGAGAATCGATCTCTCGAAATGACGATATAAAAAGAAAGATCGCGGTTAAGTGGTGCAGTGGTGAATTAATAAAATATATGTATGTATATAAAGTCTTTACTTTTAACTAAATTTATATATTATAAATACATTTTATAAAATACTACTCTATGTACCACTATCAAAGTAAAAATATATAATTTAAAAATAACACATAAAAGGCCCTCAATCATTTCCTGTTCGTCGCTCGTGGGTTAAAAACCTCTGAGACGTAAACAGATTCAATGTATATATATATATATATATATATATATATATATATATATATATATTTAGTAATAGTATAGGGATATACCGTATATCATACTTATAGATAGTGAATAATATCAAGGGGTTTTAATAAAGAAAAGGTACTATACGAAATATCAAAGGTAACAAACAATATTTCGAAAAAAAGTTTTATTCGACACAAGACAAGGTGTTTTTACCAAAATATGTCATATTAAAGATTACTATGTTAGATGGAAGAAATAATATAACATTTTTATTAAAATTGTGAAGAACAAGATTTAATGCATCTATTAGTTGTATTTACTTGTAATCAGCCAATATTGCGCTAGATGAATGCTGATCCATCGTATCGTGATCGTAAACAACTCAAAAATATTTTTGTCTTCGCAGAAAAACACCCATGTAAACATATATGAAGCTATTTCGGGAAAGGTTAAGATACAGATAAAATTGTATCAGTATTACATGAAAGAAGTTTTAAAAGTTAATTTTAAGCTTTTAAATACATAAAAATATGTTTACGTCGATTTATACATTATTTATGTAAAATATATCTTTTTGAGCTTCACGCTATACACCGAATATAGTATGGTAGGCAGATGGAACTGGGAACCTAGTATTAAGACACGCCATTCCCATTAAGACAATTCCCTTCCCCACCTTCTGCCGTACTTTCAAAGCAATGTGTTTTAAATGGCGGAATTCATCGCTGTTACCCGTACGAGAAAAGAAAATATTACATATCCATTCCCCCGACTGGGAATCGAACCCACAACCATCGCACTTACAGTCGCACTCTTGTACTTGGACCAGCTGGCTGCATTATGCGAAACCCTACAATAAGGTCGTGTAAGCTGATAGCTCGGTTACCTATAGAACTCGGACACCTTGTTTTCACACATATAATGTAACAAGAAAACTACATACATACGAACAGTACGGTCAATAAGTCGTGGCCGCCATGAAGTTCAGTTTTGTAAACTCACGCAAATTGTTGACTCAGGAAGAATATATTCAAAAATAAGAAAAATCCTAACATCAAATCTACGAAGCCTTTAACACCCAATTTCACAGTACGACCACGACTTGTTGACCGTACTGTAGCCGAGCGTTATGTATAGGCAGTAGTACACAGCAATGAAGCAACGCTCTTCGCCGTCCGCCGTCAAAACACATTGCGCAACACAACGCACAAACGTATTCTACTCGAGCGAGCGGAATGTCGCTTCATTTCACGTTACTCCACTCCTCTTACTTTTGAATTTATATAAATGTTACATTACATTTAAATTACACGAGTTATCTTTATGCAATAACATTTTCACAGAAATAACAGTATTTATAAATGAATTTTAAGTGTTCGTATTGGTAATCACTTTAGTTATTATCACAACAAATATTGCGTAAGAGCTTTTATGTTCTAAATCGATCGATAAATGCGTGAAACATAGACAACAAATAAATAAGGGGCAAGTATTTATTCTAAAATAATTTTTGTATATGTATATACATAAATGAACCATTTAGAACGTTTTTCTTGTTAAATGTATTACAACATTATTTTCTATAATGAAATCGAAACGACATTTATAAATTACATTAAATTAACTTTAATATCACCGTCGAAGTCCTATGTAAACAAGCCCAGTTCTTAGTGATTATGAAATCGTTCGTTTAAAAACAAACGCAAAACCATTATGTAACATGGAAAGTTAAGACTTGAGACATAGTTTTATTTGACTGTTGGAATACACGTTTAGATTTTGTACAAGGTTTCAATTGTACAATAGATTATATATAATATAAGAACTGTGAAGTATTACTTAATATTATTTACTTCAGAGAATAATTTGTTGACGACAGATGCCGTTGATACAGATCCTAATATTGATTTAGTTTATTCCTAATGTTATAACATAGGAGAAAGAATAAAATAGCGCGTAATAAAATAATAAAAACAAATACATGAAAATAAGAAATAATTATATCATTTCAGACCATTTAACGTCGATTAATTTTAATTTATATTTAAAAGATGAAAAGTAAAAGTCTTACCTAAATCTAATAGAAATAATACATAATTACAAAACTTTCTAGAAAATCTGGGTGTTGATAACGTCTTTTCGACCCATCATTGCGGAAGTTGCAACATAAACCAATTTGTAGCGAAACCAAACGATTAATTTGGACGAGAAATTTTAATACAATTCATAGTTCATCATATGACAATATAAAATATATGATTATATTCTAATAAAACGAAATACCAACGTATTAACTGTAGCAACGGTGCGTTAATAATAAAGAAGCTTTATAAAAGAGGCAGGGAATGCAATTATGGCTATGTGGCATTCACGGTAGAGTGTTCACGTCGTTTGTTTGTAAACACAGCATTCGTACTTGTGAAGGCTGAAACCATTTTTAAATCGGATATAAGGTATACGACGTTGCAAGCCGTATTTATTTAATACATATTACGATATTTAATAATATTTTAAAATATATATTTTAAAAATCTTATATAATATATACATATTTTTAAGGATTTTTTAAGGAATAAGTATTTATTATTCGGTTGTTCACTTTCGTCCGTCTAAAACATACTGTGTCGAATACTGCGCTTCGTTTCTACCGGAACTGGGTTTTGTGACTAAAATATAAACATTTTCCCGAGCAATATTTACAGGACACAAACAGTATATAAATAAGAATAATTTTCCTGGTTTGACGCCATACTATATCCTCAGAGTTAGTTTCTATAAAGAATACGGAATTAAATCAAACCTAAGGTTGTAGAATGGAATGCGCAATTAAAAGAAAGTCACCTGCGTAAACAAGAACCAATGTTTACATTGCAGTTTAGAATGACCGAGTTACTATAGTAGTGAGTAGTGTTTCTTACCTCGTTTGCTATCACGAACTGGTTACGTGTTGTATGACGCCTTAACCTAGTTGTACGCCCTTGGTGGCCATCTGCCTGAGTTCTTTCGAATCCTGGATAATAGAAAGCACGTCATCGTTTAGCATTGTCAATATGGTTTAAATATTCAAAATATTATTGTATATTAATGGTATTTATTAACTTTTGGTGTAGGGAAAAACTGTTACCGAAGATACATAATATGATCAAGTTTTATTTGTATTTTTATTTTGTAGTACCTACGTAAAATTCGATGTTTCGATTTGATGTTATTTATAATTAGTTAACATATATCATAAGAAAGTCTGTTAGTTTTGTAAAATTAGAAAAGTTTACTGAAAAATAACATAATTTTTGTTTAAGACAAATAAGAATGTTTAGTGATTGCTATATATAATATCTATTTTGATAAATAAACGACATTGACTTGACAAGATTAGATTCAAGGCCGTCTAGACCAATATTGTAATGTGAAAGTAGGGTTATGTAGCTAAATGCTTCATGTTGTAAAGAATATTTAAAACACAGTTAGGAATACAAAATCTTATTAAAAATATATATATAAATTGAGTAACTTATATACGAAACATACCATTACAGCTTCGACACAGCGAAATAAAATTATATATCACTTGTCACAAAAACATTGCATATGTTACTGAAACTACAGTTTTACTTCACAACAAAATAATACAATCACTCTGTTCAAAATATCAAATCACAAATTACAAAAAGACAAACAAATGATCGCTTATTTATAATTTTACCAAAAAAACATTGACCAGACTGTGGTGGACATGAAACGTCAAATTTTATAATGTTTGACAAAGCAGGATAGTAACGCCCTCTAAATATATTTTACTCAAACTTGACGGTCTTAGGCGGCAGTAAATATTGTAGAAATGTAAACATGTTACTATAGATGTCATTTTATTTGCCAAGTATAAATCTAAATAATCGGATTAGAAGTTTGACCTATTATTATATTTCTAGTTTTTGTGGTATATTTATCTTTGTGATTTTTTAAATTCCATTTCCGATATAATTTAGGCGTGTAGATTAATCGTTCCTATTTGTACAATCGTACAAAGCCATCTAGCGTCAAAGCATAGCCAAGTTTATATTTCTACCAAGTACCAGTTCTTTTGTCAAAATGTAAAACTTATAAAAAAAACATAATAAAATGTATATAATAAAATTTGCGATTTAAATAATAAAAAATATAGAAATTAAAAACGAATTTAGTACGAGTACATACACGTGCACTTGAACGAAATCCTTTTTGAAGTGTCGTTGAAACTTAAAATATAATGTAATAATTATTACTCCAATTAAGTATACGATCTTTGTCACTAATTTCCTAAATTGTTTTATTAACCTCTTCAGTAAATATAATTTTAACATATTTTTTAATAGCACCCATAACTTAATGTCTAATAATACCTGCAATATGTGAGCGCTGGGTTATCTTTTTATTTTGTCCCGCTCGCGGCTTCGCCCGCTTGAACTACTACTAGTATTTTTTTTTTTTTATTCGTTTTCATTGATTGATTATTTTATTATAGTTTATGAACGAAATTAAAAATATTTAAAATGAATATTGCTCTTATATTTATGAACCGATTGAAATAAAATAAACACTGAATGTTAGTGAAAATTGCATTTATATTGGTAGAGTCGTTTCTAAGATTAACGTGCACATTTTTTTTAATCCATTGAGGCTGTCGTGGCGCAGACACAGAGGTGTGACTGGAAGTTGACGATTGTAAATTCGATCTCCACTAGAGCGAATATTTTCTTATTAATAAATATTTTGAGACCAGTCGTGGCGCAGGGGCACAAAGTGTGACTGTAAAACCGACTGGTTGTGGGTGCGTTGAGTTCTGCCACTCAACACGCAATGCCTACAGAATTCGGCAGAAAGTGGGCAACGGAGTGTCTTACACGGTTCTTTCTGCCTACCTTGCTGTGTGTGGGATACAGCAAGAAGCTGAAAAAAAAAATCATTTCTTTACTCTGGCACCAAGGCAAAAGCCCGGCGTTGACTTTTTGGAGTGTCTAATCACTAGGATCCCTCTACCAACCCTGCTGCGAGCGGGATACAGGTGAAGCTAAATTTATTTATGTGCAGGTAGACAGTGATTATAGAGATATAGATGTGAATAATATATTTTTTTACGTTGCCTACAAACTGTAATTTAGAATAATTTTAAGCTAAATAAGAAGGGGTTAAGCCCCCTAATTTTGTTTTTAAGATTGATGTAGATGCTAATAATTGAATTTAGAATAATCATATTTTTTACTTATTTTCGTATATTTTTAGTTAATAAAATCCGATACATATTTTTCAGCTCTAAATCAAATTTCAATATTTAATACAATTTAAAAATATATATAGCTGATCACGGTTTAAATAAATAACAATATGTACATTTTCTGTACTAAGTTGAAATTTAAATAAATTAAAACCTAATAGATTTTAAGTACAAAGCATTTAACAATTTTCTATTATGTATAATATAAAATTCTAAGATACTACTATGTGATGTTAATCTATTTGAGAAATCTTAATTTAAAGGAGTCAATTTCAAGCAGCGTTGCCAGGTCTTTCATTTAAACCTAAAATTTAAATTTTCTTTTTTCCCTGTTTTGGGATCGAATCCCGTTTTTTTAATTAAAAAGTTCAAAAATCACGCTTTTCACAGATGGAAAATCTAGTAGCGCTGATTTCACGTTCAAAAATCTCACATGCTAGACGGCAAGTTATATTGACCAGTCGTCATACTACTGTGTACATATTTGCGCTCTCTCATGACATGCGCATTAGGCGTTGCGAACAGTGAAATCGATACTATCAGTTCGGAAACGAGAAATTGTATTATAGTCTAACACACATTTATAATCTTTACTTTTCTTTAGCCTTTGTTAAATCAAGGTTAACAAGGAATTTTCTATTTAATTAAATAATTTAAGGATGATTTTATAAATTGCAATAACAAAGGAATAATTGGTAAAGAAAACGAATATTATTTATACATCAATTTATTAATCGGAATTTAATACTGTATTACATAGAAGAAATGCACTTCTTAGAAACATTCAGAAGACTTCCCTTTGGGACAGTTTTAAATGGAGTTCTCACCTCCATTTATAATACCTTACAAGTTGAATAAATATGAACTATGTACTTTGTTATAGAATCAATATTTATGAAGATCTGCATTGCCACATACTTAAAAATCTATGTATATTTTTCACAAACCTACAATTTTAGAAAATAAATCCTTAAATAGTATATAGTAAAGCATGAAACTACGATCGTCTATGAGATAATCTGGTTGAATAAATAAAATTTAGCAAATTAACAACAAATAATAACATACATTTTATAACGTTAGTTCTCATACTGTCGCTGCCACAATTCGTCAACAACATTTTACCATCACAACAAAGAAAGTAGAAATCAACTTACGAAGAGTTGAATATCATCATCTTCACCAGGTGACCGCATAAGAAAGGCGCTTTGACTCATATCCAACATAGTGAATAATAAATTTTGGTGAAAACACACAGCACAAGAATACTACCGATATAAATACAGACATCTTAATTCATTCAGTCAAAGTGAAACTTGTATAAAATACTCAATTAGAAATAATTATAATCAGTCTTATTTAGAGAAAAAGTTTTATCAATACGCGCCGATAACGAACACGTGTCGATATAATATTTATTATCACAATACAATATGTCAGATATGATGTCATTCCTTCTCTTGGACGTAACTAGTATATAAATCGCCTGCTACGCTACTTAGTGTTATTATCACAGTTGTTTAGTTTAGTAGAGGTGGGTGCAGTACTTTGTACATGAAACAGGAGCTACCTACCTGCGATATATCGATCCGCGATCATATATGTACACGACGTTGTTCACCCCTTCCCTTTAATCTATCAGAGCGAGTTATCATTTCGTATCTTTGAGATGCACTTAATGACGGGAATTCTAGATAATAACGTTTACGTCCCTCGAACTGGTACATTTCGTCACCTCACGGTTAACTGAAAACTAAATTGAATAACAATAAAATATTCTTACACCTATCATATACTTTGTGAACGACTTGCAAGCTTTGTAGTCACAAACATTCATGAAATTCGCTCAAATAGTCAAAAAATATATTTTTGTCTAGTTTTACACTCTCCGACCAAAGGAAGTGTTCTTATGTATTAACAATTGACCAACGCAACGACAGGTTATAGTAATGAAATATCACAGATTTTTACTCTTTGGACAGTAATGGGCTTCTAAAACAACACAAATACATACATGTTTGTTTTTATAATTATATTTTGTACCAATTGACGTTCCTACCTTTAGCCCTTAGAACCCCTTTACGTACAAAGAAACTCCAGTAGTTAACTAGAATTATGTGAAATTTACATTATAAAAATAATCGAAAATGATCACAAAGAATACACTTATTGTTGCTAAGAAAAGAAAGAAGTTACCATTCCTTGGCGCTTTGAAATGACCAAAATACTTATTGTGTCTCTATGTTAAATGCATGTATTTATTTACAATTTTTTTAATATAGTTTCTGACAATAGTAGTAGAATCAATTTAACCGTAAACCGCATTCAAAATCTAAGCTATTTAGTCCGACTGTTAAAGACTAACCCTAAGCGTAATACTCAAGATCTAATAACCATTAATAAAAATATATAACCTCGAAATCATGACTCGAAATGTCATTGACATTACATAAGAAAAATATTCACAATTTTATCTGGCAATACAGATTGTTTTAAAGTATATCAAAAGCATTTTCAATTTTCTTATACTAAGTTGTCCCGCACATTTTCACTGGATAAGATCATCATTAACAATAAAAATAATTTATATAAAATATTACATTTTATATCTGCCCTTTGAATTCCACCCCCTTAAAATTTAACTCATCTTCTATATGTTTCGTGCATTTCGTACATCATACAGACATTTTAAAACGAAAGGCACCCAGGATTACACATTGGGGTACCCACACCGACTACTCTAACAAATATAGTGATTAAAATCTAAAGGTGGAAATGACAAGTTACTTAAATATCCCACCAACATTGGATCATTCGCTGTTGACCGTATTTACAGTTTCTTACAAAATTTTGACTGACACTTCTCTTTTTTATCATTTTTCGTAATAATAAAACATATTCTACAGTATTCATTTATAAACAAATACGTCGAAACCAATATCACATTGTAAATATGTGATTGATTATAGTGAGATTTTTTTTTTTTAATTATAGACTGAAGGACTGTTAGGACCATATATATTTTATATGCAGCACTTAATTTGTCTATTACTTCAAGTAAATTACTATGTATTCTTATAACAATTTATATAAAACTATAAGTGATAACATATCTCTCAAACAAAAAAACCTCTTTATAAATAACATTATTGAAAACATTACCACATATTGTAAATGCTTCATATAAATGCTTAAGACAAAGTATTAGAAAGCCAATGCCGTGAGAGTAGTGTTAGTTCATTGTAAATACCAATATGGTCAACAGTTAACAAACCAGATTTAAACCTAACACACTTATTTTAAACATACATATTGATCTGAAAGATAATCACTAATAATTTAGACTCGTGAAAAGGACAGTAATAATTTTTCCCCATAAAATAGTTCTGTTTTTAGTGAAATGAAAAGAATATCTGCACATAATATTCTAATAGAATTTGAACCTTTCAATCAGATCTAAAAAATATATTCTAATATTATTAAAGTTATAAAAAAACATTGCCCCATCCAGTCAAAACAGTACAAATATAATCAATAATTGGAAAACTAAGTACAATATTATTCTATTTATGGGTTAATAATATGTAAACTAATGTAATATGGAATAGGGGCATCAAAACAAAATGGAAAGCCCAAGAACCTAATCAACATATATTATGAGGGCTATGTAAAGATAAATCCACATTATTTAGAAAAAAGTTCAGTCTGTCAAAATGAACACTGCTAAGCAATATGGTTAACCAAAATATTATATTAATCTAAATATTATACCGACATATTCTGTGCTTTTAAATATATATTATAGTCAGTATATTGAGCGTGCAAAAAGACTGAACAGTTGCACAATAATGTGGAATAAAATGTTATAAATTTACTGTTGGACTGGCGCGTACAACAACGGGCCAGGTGGCAGATGCGGATAGGGCACTCCACCGCCTACGGCCGCTTGATAGCCGCACGGACCGCCTCCGCCGACGCCACCGCCGTAGTACTTGCCTCCTAATTTAATATCAAGATTTAATATCAATGAACTTATTACAACAAAAATACTTAATTTAAAAATGTTTATTAGAAAAAATCATACTAACCAAGCATATCCTGATGGTGAGGATGCATCTGTGGATAATGAGGTGGAGTAGCGAAATGAGGAGGCGGCGAGCCATAAGACGAACCGGATCCCGCAGATTTGTTGCCCACAGAGTTGGTGTTACGGTGATATTGCTGACCGCCATTTGGGCGAGTATCTAAAAATATTTTTTAGACAAAATTAGTTTATGCAAATATCCATAAATATAATATGGATAAGTATGAGAAAAAAAAATTGAAACTAACACTCACTGTTGTAGGTCCTCTGACCATAGCCATTTTGGTTACTGTAAGCATTTTGATATCCATTATTGTATCCCCCTTGGTAGCTTCCCATAGACTCAAATACATTGGGACTGGGGAAAGGTACTGTCTTTTGGTAAGTATTTTGTTGTCTATAGCCCTGGTTGGCATTTTGGTTTTGATTGGAGAACCGAGGAGCTTGCTGCTGTGTGTTGTTTCTATTTTGATAATTGTTAGGATTCTCTTCATTAGTCATGTTAGCCATCTTGTTATTCCACTGATTACTCTTTTGACGTGGGGAACTTGCACCACTATTATTTTCTTTTCTTTGTTGCCATCTATTGCGGCTAGAGTTGTTGTTGTTGTTGCTTCGTGCCATATCATTCAGTTTTGCTGGAGGGTTCTGTCCAGTCTCCCTCAGAACAGCCAAGAGTGAACGAGCCTGTCTTGCATCTCCACTAGTAAAGTAGGTATAGGCAGTGCCAGACTGTTGACAGCGACCAGTGCGACCTGATAAACAATATTATGTTAATATTATATTGTAATATAACAAAACATCTCCTTTACTAATAATTAATTTACTAACCAATTCTATGAATATAGTCTTCTGAAGTATTTGGATAGTCAAAGTTAACAACAAATTTAACATCTTCAACATCCAAGCCACGAGCAGCCACATCGGTAGCAATCAGTATGGTAGTTGCTCCATTACGAAACTCTGTGAGAACAGCATCACGCTCCTGTTGAGACTTGTCACCATGGATGGCTAATGCTTTGTGTCCATTGCGTCGCACTGCACGAGCTATGTCGTCCACCTAAAAGTTTATTTATTTGGTTATATAATTCCATAATTTTAAAAAAATATAATATTTGCGAAAAAAAAAGTAACAACTATTTACCTTTTTCTTGGTTTCAACAAATACAATAACTTTGTTGTCTTTCTCTGAAGCAATTTCCTTCAATAGATTGGTTAGTTTAACTTCCTTCTCATGTTCTTCACAGACTTCAATGATTTGCTTTATATTATTGTTAGCCGAAAGATTTAGAGAACCAATGTTTACTTTAACATAATCAGTTAAGAAATCTTCTGCAAGTGCTTGAATTTCTTTGGGCCAAGTAGCAGACCACATAAGGACTTGACGATCGGGGCGGATTTGCTCAATTATTTTCCTTATTTGTGGTTCAAATCCCATATCTAACATCCTATCGGCTTCATCCAACACTAAATAAGTGCATCGTCGTAAATTGGTGGTACCACGTTCTAAGAAATCAATCAGTCGTCCAGGGGTAGCAATAACAATCTCTACACCTCTTTCTAAGTCCCTAGCTTGTGGGCCTTTAGGGGATCCACCGAAGAGACAAGTATTTCTGATGCAACCATGAGCACTATATGCTTGAGCTACAGATTGAATTTGTTGAGCTAATTCTCTTGTTGGAGCTAAAATTAGAGCAATGGGACCATCACCACGTTGAATCCTCTGCTGGTGAACAATGTGAACTGCCGCAGGTAACATATAGGCCAAAGTTTTGCCAGAGCCTGTGGATGCAATACCAACCATGTCTCGGCCAGATAAAGCAATAGGCCAACCTTGAGCCTGAATGCCAGTAGGTTCTTCCCAACCCTGTTCTTTTATAGTGTTCATGATATGATCAGGAAAATTGCCTTCATCAAAAACTTGATTTGGCCGAGGAACATCATTACCACTAACTGTTATCTCTTTAGTTGCACGGAACATCTCCACTTCATCCTCAGAACGTGCTTCAACATTGGCATGTGGTTTGTAGAAGTTCTTTTGAATAGTTCCCAGATTAGCCATGTCCCATACTGGTTTTATCAATCCATCACCAGGATACTTTGCTTTTCGGCTTTGTAATTTGCGATCATTGAAATCTGAAGATGGCTGGGATGAACTGTTGTTAAATATTTTTTTAGGAACAAATGACTGTTGCCCATTGCTGCCCCCATTTTGATTGTTAAAATTCTTGGGTGCAAAACCCTTTTGGAAGTTTTGTTGTTTAGGTCCACCAAAATCACCTTTTGCATTATAAAACTGCATATTGCCTCCTGAATTTTTTTCACCATCATAATCATTCTTTTTTTGAGTTTGATTATTATAATTATTTCTGGGTCTGTATTCTTTCGGTCCGCCAAAATCACTAGGATTTCCATTTTCATTTTTCATATTGTTAAAATCATTTCTTATCCCATTAAAATCATTTCGAGGCCTAAAGTTCTTATTACCCATCCCATTTCTTGGCTGAAAGTTTTTTGGCCCACCGAAATCATGCAGACTATTAATGAAAGGCATTTTACCGAATTGTTCATTCCGGTCTAGTCGAGGTCTATAGCTGTCAACAAAAATAGAAATGCGATATGTTATTGTTATTTGAATTTTATGTGATATGTAATATGTATTAGCAGCAACATATAATTATTACACTGATACAATAATATTTTTGGGTTTAATACTTACCAATTCATTACAGCTAATCCAAAAAATTTGGCATATCTCAATTAAAGTGACCTTCATATAAATACCTCCAACAGCAACACCAATGGATGTGATAAAATTATGGAAGGATTTTTAACAAAATAAATAAAATATTTCTAGTTTGTAAAACCTATTAAACTTTTGGACAAAATATGGTAGAGTAGGTTTATGATTTTATAAATTTATGTCAATATTTCTCGGAGATGTTTTAAAATATTTCTAATTTAAACTACTTGCACCTCCATAAACCTGTAACTTTCTATTGCCTAATGACATTGCTTGAATATAATATTCAAGTGAAATATTATTGAAGTCAGTGTTTTAATTTGTTGTTTTAGTTTGTTAGTGGTAATAAATAAATGTTGACATATTTACAATTCACATATATTAAGATTTCTGGTTTAAATGTTATATATATTGTAAGAATATTTTAAATACAGGAATGAATGAACAATGTGCTTTTTTCATATTGAAACAGAAATTTTATTACTCAATACATAAAACTAAATTCATATTGGTAGTTTTTTTTTTAAGAAGAACCATAGTGTTTATTTCATGTACCACCACTCAAACACTATTCATATTGTCCAAAAATCAATACTTTACAATAGAATATAGTGTTATTTTTTTATTCTTATTAAAGCATAGATATGTATGTAAACTAGGATTAGTTAGCATAAATTATTAAATTGTCTAAAAATCTGTTATATTCAATTACCCTCAATAATTAAGGCTAAGAAATATTTAAATAGATAGTAGTACTAAATGAAGTAAATGTAGTTATAGAAATATTTTACTGCTAGGACTTCTTTTTGGTCTTATTTTTTATTTTTAGGCCTCCGCTTGCATTATTGGTCACGAAAGTAGGTCAAAATATTTTGTAAATAACATTAAAAATTGCATCAATTTTGGATTTTAACTATATTTTAAACACAAAGCTAAAGGACATTATCGATTTTTCTTCTGCAAGGAACTATGGCGGAATCGCGTCCATTATCAGCTGTGCAAAATGCATTACACAAAATGGCCGCCAAGTTATAGATTTATTGCTCATGCGGTTCTTAATATGTTATTACAAAATGGAATTATTACGTAGAAAAGGACTAAAACTTACATTGGATGATGATTTTGGAAGGCGTTAAACTGCATAGTGCTGTTTTATGTTCGTTTCTTTGTAGGTAGTACCTACGTGGTCGTAAACGCTTGAATAAGTATCTGGAACGCGTAATTACACATATGTAACCATCTACTAATTTAAAACAAAGACGTTTATGGATCTTCAGTAAAAATATTGTTAACTCACCTCTCTTATGAGAGAATTTGAAAATTTTACTAAGTCTTCATTCACTAGTATCGACCTCTCAGACCCGGCGAACGAACAACTCGATAATGAAAGTGTTATGGCCGACGGAAACGGAATCCAATGTATATATACAGTGTAGCCATTAGCAAATATTTAAAAATCCGTAGAAATTTGACTCAACATAAGCGCGCTTTACGTGTATCTTTGATACTTTGTTTTCAAAAGTCAACTGATGTCTCCTTCTACCTCTCTTACCGCTCACTTTTCCGTAATAAATCTTTTTTGTCATTCATCACTATTTATCATCTTGGAAAATGTTGGTATCTCCTGCCGTTTTGTACGGCACCTTTTAATAAAACTTTATTAAAATACTAACATAAATGAGTTCTTAGACGTTTACTTATAAAAGAAATTTTATAAAAGAATATACAGGACAGCATACAAATATGTAGGCCGTCCCATATATTCTTTTATAAAACTTTCTTTCGTCACTATGTTAATTTAATAAGAATAATGTCAAAAGGAATTGCGAACACAAATACAACAACAAAACTTAAAATATTAAGTGCAAACCACTTTACAGATCAAATAAAAAAAAATAAACAATTAAAGCGGTGAAAATTTACAATGCTGTAACTTTAGACATGCTGACTCGATTTTAATGAAAAAAAAAAACTATTATTATTTGCACAAGTACGCGCACTAAATGCAGTAACTGTTATATTTAAGTTTTGATATGTTGGTGTGACTCACGAAAAAATATTATAACAAAGTCTTGACAACATCGTAATCATAATTACCGTACTGTACCGTATCTTGTACTATATTTGCCTATCCTACGATTTGTAGATGTCGTCAACCTGTCAAGTTGTCACTTTTGGGCAATTGTAGTCTGTGCATGCCGTTGTTTGTCACTTGTTAGTGTCAC
>JAJHJA010001249.1:0-22284 GCA_021202915.1 Heliconius himera
TCTTCAGAAAAACGTATGATGGTTCTATTCACATTCCTAAAGAAGAACAGAAAAAAGAAGGTCATGGTGTTCCTATCAACGTGTATGTCTGTGAAGTACCACCATGAACTTTTCAATTATATTGATCTGCCTGTCATGTCTATACATGTAAGTAATAATTATTTTCTATTACTATAAACATGAGCCCATTGAGGCCAGTCGTGGTGCAGGAATTAAGTATGGTGGCAGCGTAGGTTCCAAGAAAAACCGATTTATTTAAAATAAATAAATCAATCAAAAAATTAATATACTTTATTAAAATTGAGGCCGGTCGTGGCGCAGAGGCACAAACTGTGACTGTAAAATCGACTGGTTGTGGTTTCGATCTCCATTCGAGGGAGTGAAATATTTATTAACATTTATATTTTCATTTCTTCGCTCTGGTGTCGAGGCTAAGCGCGGCGTTGAGTTTCGCCACTCAACATGCAATGCCTCCAGAATTCGGCGGAAAGTGGGGACGGAGTGTCTTAACACTAGGTTCCCTCTGCCTACTCTGCTGTGTGCGGGATACAGCATAAAGCTAAAAAAAAACTTATACTTAGTTCGATACAACAATGAATTTATTTATTACATTTATTTTAATATTAATTAAAACAATGGGTGTAAAATGAGGCAGGGATTCATATAACAGATTATTACATTTTTAAGATCTCTATGCTAAGTGTGTGAAATGTTGTGATGTGTGAAGCCTAGGTCAGCGATTTCCGGGTTGTGTGGGAACGTAAAACAGGCTCACAAGCGTGCAACTATAACCGCGATAGGTTATGGGTTCGATTCATACTCGAGGAAATATTTTCATTTCCTCGTTCGAGGCAAAACGCGGCGTTGAGTTTCGTTACACTTTACGCAATGCCTCCAGATTGGGCGGAAAGGTAATTTCATTGTGAAGCTATTAAGAAATTATGAATATTTCACCCATCATGGCGCTGTGGTATAGTGTTTGACTGTAGATGCCGAGTGGATTCGATTCCTACCTAGGGGAATGGAATACAAAGCGCGGCGTTGAGTTCCGCCACTCAAAACGCAATATCCCGAAAATTATACAAAAATAGGGTGTTAATAATAACAGAGTGTTTTGACACTCAATTCCCTGTCGCTATAGGATTACACTTATAAAATATCAATTCCAGGGTAAACAACAACAAGCGAAACGAACTACAACATTCTTTCAATTCTGCAACGCCGAGAGCGGTATACTGTTGTGTACCGATGTTGCTGCGCGAGGACTCGACATACCGGCAGTGGACTGGATTGTACAGTACGACCCGCCAGATGATCCTAAGGTATTTTGTGACGTATTTATTTAAATAGAAATAATTATTAATTAACATATTTATTTAAATATTAAAATATTTACTTTTTATTTTTTCTAAAATTCCCTTTTTTTTACCAAACCATTCCTTTTTCTTCATTGCACAAAATTTGATATAAAAATGTACAATAGGCAAGCTTAATGATAAATAGCCTAGTTAATGACCCGACAAAAACATTAGAGTGCTGTAGAGACGAGTGCATAATATTCTTCATATATAAATTATCCCAATAGATGTCGCTTAGCGTTCGCCATAATAAGTAAATGATACTTATTTACTAAGAGTTAAGAACAATATGAATGATTTTTGGTTTATCAAATTATTGCTCATTTTATTGTCATATCGTCAGTTTATGTTATGTACTCCTACATTTTTATATTATACGAAAGTGTAAAATAAGATATAAAATCGACGACGACGACGACCTTTATCTTAATTTAATTTAGAGAATACAAATCAATTCGAAATTTTAAGAACCTTCCTACAATACACCCATGATTTTTAAAAGTTTTGTATCTCTCTCTCGAATTTGATTAATAGGTTGTTAGTTAGCATGTTTACATTACATCATAATATCATTTTTAGTAATCACGTTTAAAAAGAAGGAAAATAAAACCAATATTTTTTTTATTAATATTTGAAAATCTCGTGTTTTTAGAGGAGAGTGTTCTCGTGAGTTTGAGGCCGGTCGTGGCGCAGCGGCATGAGGTGTGACTGCAAAACCGACTGGTTGTGGGTTCGATCCCCACTCGAGGAGATGAAATTTTTACTTAAATTTATATTTCCATTTCTTCGCTCTGGTGTCGAGGTTAAGCGCGGCGTTGAGTTCTGCCACTCAACACGCAATGCCTCCAGATTTCGGCAGAAAGTGGGGAACGGAGTGTCTTAACACTAGGTTCCCTCTGCCTACCCTGCTGTGTGCGGGATACAGCGTGAAGCTAATTTTTTTTTTTTCGTGTTTTTAGGAATATATCCACAGAGTAGGCAGAACTGCAAGAGGTCTTGGTACAAGTGGACATGCCTTGTTATTCCTACGACCAGAAGAGCTGGGCTTTCTCAGATTCTTGAAACAGTCCAAAGTAACATTGAATGAATTTGAATTCTCGTGGAATAAAGTCGCTGATATACAACTACAGGTATCTTTTTTGTTTGTTGTTTGTATGAACATTGTCTTGTATTTTAAAATTATGGAATTAAAATATTTAATCGATTTTTTTTATCGTCACGCTATATTCTACAGTTTTAACACATTGCGTGTTGCATGGCGGAACTCAACGTCGTATTTTGTCTCGATACCAGACCGAGGAAATGAAAATAATTATTTGCCCCGAGTGGTAATCAAATCCACAACCGTAGCGTTTTTAGTAAGAAGCTGAGCCTCTACGTCACGATGGACTAATATTGTAACTAGCACGTTTCTCATAAAACTAATTCTCATTGCAGTTGGAAAAACTAATATCAAGAAACTATTTCCTTAACCAATCAGCTAAAGAAGCATTTAAGAGTTATCTCCGAGCATATGACTCTCACCATCTCAAGACTATATTTGACATAGATACTATTGACTTGGCTAAAGTATCAAAATCGTTTGGTTTCACTGTACCACCCGCGGTAGAACTGAAAGTGGCAAGTAAGGGTCCCGTACAAAAGAGAAAAGGTGGAGGTGGCTTTGGATACTTCAAAACATTGAATAAACCTCAACATAAGAAAGATGAAAAAACAAAAATATACAGACAGAAGGGAAATAATAAGCGCACTGTGAGCTGAGATTGTTAAATATAGTCAGTTTAGATTACAGATATATATATTTTTAATTTCTCCGCCAATTGATTATTTTTATTATAAGAAATCATCATTAATTTTTTTTTAACATTTTCATAGATTAACATTGCTTTAACATTGCTTTGTCAAATCAAAAAACAGAAGCAAGAATAATTTAATAAAATATAAATTTAATATTTATATTTATTGATAAATATCTTCTTGTAATCTAAATTGGCTTTGTTCAATAACAAAAAAAAATAAAAGAATATAATTTACGTCACTTGTGTATGTAATTTATATTATAACATGTCTGGGAGGATAATATTTTGTGTCCTCTGTTTATGTTATTGTAATGTAATATTTAAGTTTTATATTATAATAAAACAACAGTGATTTTATATTTAGTTTTATTTAAATTAAAAACATAGAAGAAATTCTTCATTTTGTTACCTTGTTTTTGCTTTTCTTAGCATTTACTGTGATATTTTAATTAAGAAAGATTATTTGTGTTTTTAATAGATGTATGCAAGAAACGCAAGTATATCTTAACAATAAATAACTATACTGATTCTGCTCTGGGTATCAATGGAATAAATAAATAAATCAGCTTCACGCTGTATCCCGCACACAGCAGGGTAGGCAGAGGGAACCTAGTGTTAAGGCACTCCGTTCACCACTTTCCGCCGTATTCCGGAGGCATTGCGTGTTGAGTAGCAGAACTCAACGCCGCGCTTTGCCTCGACACCAGAGCGAAGAAATGGAAATAAAAAGTTAAATAAATATCTTATCTCCTCGAGTGGGGAACGAACCCGCAACTAGTCGATTTTACAGTCACACTGTGCCTCTGCGCCACGACTAGAGTCAATTGAATCTTGCTTTGACTGTTAGATAATAGATAAATGAGTAAAAAAAATATTTTTAATTTGAAATCTCACTACATTCGGAATTATATACTATAACGTTAAAAAATGTTTTATCTTATGTTAATGTTTGAAATAAACCTTTTTTTTAACTAAAGATTTAAAAGGATACAAAAGTCAACGTGGGGTTGCTCCAAAAATCCAAACGCTTTGGCAGCCATTTTTAAATCCAGCGTCTTTATGTTGAACACTTTGTTTAAGGGATGTTTATTATAACAACGTAAATACGAAAGATATGCTTTTCGAGCGAGAACTTTCATGGTGCCATCTTGATCTATAAGATTTTGTAACTAAAATATAAATAATATTATTTCTTTACATAAATATTACACATGCGATGATTATTAAAAATTAATAACAATTATTTAATGTTTACTTAAAAAAACTTTTAATTTGTTAGAATATTAATATTATATATAAATGGTTATATTTTAGAAGCCCTCCTTATATTATAGATCAATGGGATTGAAAAGTATGTATGTAATCATAACACATTACGTACAGAACAAGTCATTTAACATTTGTTTATAAATTTAAAATATGATATATGATTAGAACAGTTGAGGCCAGTAGTGGCACAGGAATATAAATGCGAATGATTTTGGGTACGGTTTGCACTCGAGGCAATAAAATATTTAATAATTTAATTTTTCCGCTTTTGTGTGTCAAGTTAAGGAGCGGCGTTGAATTCCGCCACGCGCCTCCAGAATTTGACTAAATTTAGTGGGGAGCGGAATGTCTTAATACTAGGCCTACCCTAATACATGCGGGATAGAGCACGAAGCTAAAAAAGTAAGTCAAAACTTGTTTTGCCATACACACATAATATAATAGATTTTTGATATCAATATTTAATTTGATGTCAACCTATCCTTTTTAATAAAAAAAAATATATATATTGTCTTAGGAAGCATTTGTGATGCAGGCGTTGAGTTTGACCATTCAATACGCAAAGTCAGGAAAATTGACTTTAAAGTAGGAAACAGAGTGTCTTAAAACTAGGTTCCCAATATCTACTCCGCTCATAGTGGAACCTAAATAATAAATATATAAATGTACATACCATTCTCTGTATATCATCAGCTGGATCGCCAAAATTATATTTGTCTAAATAAACTTTCTCTCGTCGCAAGTATTCAATGAATTGCTCCTCTTCGGGCCTCAGTAGTAACACTGCATTACCATTGTTATTAAGACCTCTGGCCGTTCGTCCCACTCTATGTATATACTCCTGCAATTATAATTTATATATATGCTTGGAATAGTTTTGAGTTTTTATTAGTTTTTTATTATTATTTAACAAAGTTGTTGTGGTTAATTTAAAAGATGCATCTGAAAATGATGCATCTGTCATAAAATTAATAAAACACTCGATTATAACAAGCTGTCACGATTATTGTAACCATTGTATGAATTAAATAAAAAACATTGTTAATTCGCGTGTTCTTTTTACCCATTCCCACATATGTATATTGAATTTCGAGGTTATCGTGGCGCAGTGGCGCTAACGACTGTAAACGCGGCGATTTTGCGTTCAATTTCCACTCAGAGAATACTTATTAATATATATTTTTAAGTAAAATTCAACTTAACAATATCTTTACAATAGGTTCCCTCTGCCTAACCTGTTATATGTAGGATAGAGCGTGAAGGTAAACATAAATAAAAAATATTTACCTACCTTCATATCAGTAGGCGGGTCATATTGCACGATCCAATCTACGGATGGTATATCCAAACCTCTCGCAGCCACGTCTGTGCAGAATAGAGCCCCTTTATCCATTTTAAGGAACTTTTGATATGCTTCTTTTCTTCTTGGTTGACTTTGTTTACCCTAAAATAAACTAAGATGTGTAATTTAGTAAGTTCTATGTTTTATATTATAGCCATCTATCAAACCTATATTTTTCTAATATTCAATATATATCTATACGTACATATTTAATGATAAATCTAATATAATATATTTTTTATCGCGAGAAATTCGTCAAGACAACAGAGTGCTGTTAAAAAGTTTCGGAATCCACTACCACACATTATCTTTATAGAGTAAGGAAATTAATATAATTCACATTTAATAAAAAATAGTTAAAATAACTGTTTTTTATAAATATAGTGGAACCCTTATAAAATCACTTTGTTGTCCGTTCGTCTGTAGAGATCATTTATCTCAAGATTGAGTTATCAAGCTGAAATTAATATTAAATATTCTGGTATATGGTCCCTTAAATCGCAGCAAAAAATCAAGCTTCTAAGTTAACGCAATTAAAAGATAAGAGCATGTATTCATCAATTGTGCTGTCTTTTGTATGAAATTTGCCGCGTAATCAAAACCTATAGTAGTGGACCTACAATTATGAAATTTTATACCATAAAATGACATCTTACAATACAAATAAAGAAAACAATCCGAAAAGTGAAAATCTATAGGTATTTCGTAGAAAAAATCATAATCAACTTATATATTATATATTAATGTAGTTATTTCGTACAAAATGACTGCATATAACCGCAAATTTAACTTTGTCAACTAAAATATAAATTGTTCATATTTTATTTATAAAATCAACTCGCATACCTGTTACTTCTACTATGCATACAATTCTAGTAATTTATTATTATGCATACAATTCTGAAATTGGTACGGAACCCTCGGTATGCGAGTCTGACTCGCATTTGACCTGTTTTTAATTAATTAAACATTTCACATAACTTACATGTATACTGAAAACAAACGCTTTACAGTGCATCTTGAATAATTCATAATGAAAATCAACAGATTTACATGAAGAGAAAAACACCATTACTTTCATTTTCTTACTTTTTTTGAGCATCTTGTACAACCAACAAATTCTGTTTTCAACTGGACAAATACAATATCTGAAAATTAATTTATAAAAATTTAATAAATAATATACAGTACAGTCGACGAGTCGTGGCTGCTCTAAAGTTAGGTTTTCTGAACTTTTTTCGTAAAAAAATTATGAAAAGGAAAAAAAATCATAAAATCAAAATTGCATCTACAGCTAGCTAGGTCATGACTCGTACACCTTACAATATTGTCAAGTTTTGTGAAAAATGAGAGGAGGGGTGAGCTATATGTGCAAAGCCCTATAAAATCAATGATATTGAGTCAATTAGTAAGAAAAAATAATACATTGTTTATAACAGTAAACTTATTTCAAATAAAAATATCTTCACGTCAATTCAAAGTTTTAAATTTATATAGTTAGGTTTAATAAGGTTTAATACCTTAGGTTTAATTTAATCTTTTGTGCTTGTGCTTCAATTGATGTAATATAACAATCGTTCAGTGCAGTTTTGTTTATATTACAAAAAAAAAGGAGAATCAGTCTAGTATGTCTGATATTTGTATACTATATATTTTTAATCAGCATAAAGAAATACTTAAAAACACTTTGAGGCAATTTAAAAGAAAACAAGCGAAAATAATTTAAGTAAACAAAAATATTGTAAGAAGTTTAGACTAGAGTTTTTTTTATTTAATTTTTTTTATATCTCTAATTACAAATAATGACATACCCTTGTTGAAGACCATTTGCAGTTGATTGCTTATTATCTATAACTGATATTAACTTGGGATTACTTTTTAATGCTAATTTAGCAAGATTTTTCACTTTGTCATCTATTGTTGCACTAAATAAGCCTGTTTGCCTTTTTTCTGAAATTTTTGATACAAAATTATAATATCAATCCATAGTGACACAGCATCTGACTATAAATGTGATAGTTATGGCTTCAATGCAGGGAAATGAAATATTTTCTTTTTGCTTAGGTAACAAGGCAAATATAGCTTGTATGAAGGATACAGTGTAAAGCTTAAAAAATAAAACAAAAAAAAATATTAAAATAATAATTTAGAGGCCTATTATCGTGGGCCTGTAGGCACAATTGTGTGACTGTAAACTGGATAGTTGAATGTTCAATTCCCACTAAGGGAAAGAAATATTTCATATTTCCATTTCCTCACTCTGATAACAAGGCCAAGCTTGGTATGAAGTTTTTTGTTGTTTGTCATCACTCAATATGCAATTCTTCGAGAATTCGCCAGAAGGTGTGGTAAGGAAATGCATTAACGGGAATAGAGTGTCTTAATAATAGTTAACCAGGGAAGATGCCTCTGTTTACCTTGCTATATGTGTGGGATACAGTGTGAAGCTAAAAAACTAGAAATCTCACTTGGAATGTTTCTCATGATGCCTGTAAGATGTTTCTCGAATCCAGCCTCCAATAACTTATCAGCTTCATCTAATATAAGACATTTTAAATTGTTATATTTGAAATTTGTTGTATTATCCAAATGGTCCAAAATACGTCCAGGTGTTCCAACCACTATATTTGCACCTGTAATATTTTATATTAGCAACATTTTATAAATTATTTAATTTTTTTATGGACAAAGGAACACCAACCAACCATTGCTTAACAGGCAAGAGTACTGGGACCTTAAGCAGCTAAGTGATGCTGGTTTAAATCCTTGTACAAATTTTGTATCATTCACACATTAAAAAATTCAAATTCTTAGAAATATATATTTTTAAGTAGAGGGAATTTGTAAAAAAGAAACAGTTGTAATAACCTTATAAGAATTTTCGACAAAGTTCAATAACAAAGTAGATTATTTCAAACTCTGGTATAATAAAATTTTCCTTAGTGAGCTATTCACAGAGATTCTAAATATACAACAAATATTTTTATATGCTTGAACTGATTCAGTAATAGAATTTTAAAGTATTATCCAATTAAAAAAAATATATACCTTTTTGAAGACATGCCACCTCTTTTATTTTTTTTTCTCCCCCAATTGCCAAGCAAATGGTCAAACCAATATTAAGAGTTATCTTCTTTAACACTTCATAAGTTTGAAGAGCTAATTCTCTTGTGGGTGATATTATGAAGCAACCAACACCTATAGAAAATTAAAGAGTATTAAACCTTTTTTATGTAAGAAAATTATATTATAAGAGACACAACAGTGCAGCATCTGATACACCGGTTGTGGGTTCAATTTCTCACTCAGGTTAATGAATTATTTTAATTTTCTCTCTTTGCTGACAAGACAAAATGTAACATTAAGTTCCACCACTCAACACACAATGTATTAGAAAGTATATGAAAATTGGGGATTGAAGCGTTTTATTTCTAGGTTACCTCCACCTACCCTAGTATAATATGATGTATTCAATGAAAAGCTAAAAAAAAAATTACCATCACTTCTTGTAAATCCTAAAGTAATTAATTTATCTATAACTGGTATTAAGAAAGCAAGTGTTTTTCCACTGCCAGTCTTTGCTGCTCCTATTATATCCTCTCCCAGCAACATATATGGTATAACTTTGGCTTGAATTGGTGTTGGTTTGTCAAAATTCATAATTTGGAGGCATTTTAAGATCCGTCTATCTATTTTACCTTCTAACATACTAAAGCTAAATTGTGTTATTGTTTCTTGAAGATCCATTCTTCAACTTCATATAAAATATTAAATAATATAATATACGAACTCCACAATAAAAATCTGATTATATTATGCAATTAATAGTAATAAATGTAAAATTAATAGATAATGCTTGAATTAAGCTTAATTGATTCAAGGAAATTACGATTTATTTATATAATATATTTTTTTATTTAAATGATTTCTTAGGTTATTTAGAACATTTATTTTGTTTATATTGTGTGACAGTGACAGTAATGACATTAACTAAGTTTAAAGTTATTGTTCTGTTCAGTTATTAGCTTATGACTTTTAGGAGTGCCAGTTGAGTATAGCTTACTTCATAAACATCACGTAGAATGGAGATGGCAAGATTGGTCAGTTAATTATAAGGTACGTAAAGTAATATTTAATAGACTAGGTTAACGGTAGAAAAAAAAGAATTGAATTAAATAAATCACCACTCAAAAAAAAGTGATGTCAAAAAAATTATACAGTAAAACTACATAAACATAAAGTATTAGTTAAATCTGCGTATTTGTATAAATTATGATGAATGTATACTTATTTGTACAAATGGAACTTAACACAATCGTTAAGAAACACTTAAGCGAATGGCCTAATTTTCTGAGGGTGTACATCATAGATATAGGTAAAATTATTTTTTTCGTCCCTCAATTATATGTATGTAGCGCAGTGCTTTTTATTTTTCAAAATCACACTACATGATTTAATATCGGTTCATGAAATAGGCCAGTCGTGGTGCAGTATATAACAGTAAACAGAATTTAACTGTTATCTGCCACCGGATTACTGATAACAGAAACAGTTCCCCAGAATATTTCCAATTCCCAAAGCCAATGTATAAAGCCTTTCACAAATTATTGGGTCTCTAAGGATTTGAACGAATCCACGTTGTTTGCGATCAAATGGGTCAAGCTGATACTGGGGTGCACCAGCCCAAAGATGAGAACAGTACTTCTTATGAGGCTGAACCTGGGCCCTATATAAGACCAATCGGTGTTTTAGCTTAGCTAAAACAACTATAAGGAGAGTATTTCAGAAGATTGACGACATGACAAATGAGGTTTATTTTGTGGTTAACGTGCAAAATTTGTCTTCTCGGGGTTGGATTTAAATCAAGTTCCTTTCACCCCATGAGGAATCATTCCCAAGGTTTGCTTCAATAGAAGACGCACGTTTATTTTGGCACTAGTTGGAGTCTTCCCGAAAAAAACTTGCGAGGCCGGAGTAAAACTGTCCACTGTGCTGCATGCTACTGATTCATGATGATCATTTGCATAGCAATGAATTCTTGAATCCTCATATTATTGTTATGTAGAAGAAATAGTGTAGGGGACAGCATGAGGCCTTGCGGAACGCCAGCGTTCAAGGGCATATATTCTGAACAAAAACTTAGAATCCCTCTGTCTCCATGTAATATATGGGATAGAATGTGAAGCTCAAAAAATATATATTTTATAAAATGTCTACTAAAACGAGATCTAAATTTGCTACATTTTTATCCAAGTAAGACACCGTACCGTACGATCCGATAAACCATTTAGGTTAACACGTAAAATGGAATGGATTATAAAGCTAATGTCCTGGAGTCTAAGTAAAATATTTTCATGAAGTTAATGTCATTCGGTCATCGTCAGCGGTCGGCTGTCAATTTTCTACACGTTCTATTTATCAAGTTATATTTCACAATTTTCAATAATCAGCGCACGAAGAGTGGTTGTATCTAATCATGATTTATTCTGGTTGGATCAAGCAACTTCAAGTCTTCATATTAATTGTAGTTTCTTGTGTTATTTCTGTTCAAACTGAGGTTCCCAGACCTCGCGGCGTTTCTTTATCTAAAGCGTCGTTATATTCGCCGACTAAAGATTTTACCTGTTTTGATGGAACCAGTACAATACCTTTTAGTTATGTAAATGATGACTATTGCGACTGCTTCGATGGAAGTGACGAGCCGGGTACATCTGCGTGCTTAAATGGAGTTTTTCACTGTACAAATGCTGGGCATCGGCCGCAAAACATTCCAAGTTCTCGAGTTAATGATGGAGTTTGTGACTGTTGTGATGGTACAGATGAATATGTTGCTTCAGAGCCCTGCTCAAATAATTGCCAGGAATTAGGTAGAGAAGCCAGAGCTAAAGCTCAACATTTAGCAGATTTACATAAGGCTGGAAACTATATAAGATTGGAGCTCATTGAAAAGGGAAATAAAAAACGTAATGAAATGGCTGAACAGCTGTCCCAATTAGAAAAAGATCGAGATGATGCCCAAAAAATCAAAGAAGAGAAAGAGCTTCTCAAAAATGACTTAGAAGCTAAAGAAAATGATGCACTTAAAATATATAGAGAAGCAGAGGAAAAAGAAAGACAAAGAAAAGCAGAAATTGACCGTGAACAGCAAGAAAAAGAAGCTAGTGACCACTTTGTTCGATTTGACTCTAATGGTGATGGCTCATTATCTATTGATGAAATTAAAGTTGCAAATGTATTTGATAAAAATAAAGATGGAGAAGTAGACCAGGATGAAATCCAATATTTCTTTAGTGATAAAGAAAGTGTGGCAATGAAAGATTTTGTATCAACTACTTGGCCTCTATTAAAACCTTTATTGATGATGGAACAAGGAATGTTCCGTCCCGCAGAACCAGAAGAAGATGCAGATGGATCTGATGTAGAGGAAATTCAAAAAGATGAAGATGTCGAAGACTTAGGCACTGAAGATGACAATGTTGATGATGCCTTACCAGAAGAAACTGAGGATCTCGATTTGGAAGCTGATGACACAAAATCATATGATGATGAAACTCAAAATTTAATAAAAGAAGCAACAGAAGCCCGCCGTCAATTTACAGAAGCGGAACGCACTGTGAGGGAAATTGAATCAAACATCAAAAATTTCCAGGAAAACCTAGAAAAAGATTATGGGTTACAGCAAGAGTATGCTACTTTAGATGGGGAATGTTTTGAGTATGAGGATAAAGAATATGTATATAGACTTTGTCTATTCCAGAAAGTAACACAAAAATCTAAGAATGGAGGTATGGAAGTGGGTCTAGGAAATTGGGGAGAATGGGCTGGTGAAGAAGGCGACAAGTATTCTGTCATGAAGTATACGAATGGAATAGCCTGCTGGAACGGGCCTAATCGCATGACAATAGTCAATATTAAATGTGGTTTAGAACCAAAAATAACATCAGTAACTGAACCATTCCGTTGTGAATACAAAATAGATTTAGATACACCAGCTGCATGTGATGATTCAAATTATGCAAACCAGCAGTCATCACACGATGAGCTGTGATAAAGTTAAATCTTTATGCATGTGATGTGTATTGAAAATATTAGGATAGATCACTCATTTCACTATCTGTCACAATAAGTTAAAATGAAATGTAGTCTGGTCAATCCTGTGGTCCTTTTTTTGTAAAATTAGTTTAAATTTTTACTAGCGAAGAAATATAAGTACTATTTGATATATTTATAGTATTTGTCTATTTATAGTATTGTGATAAATAGGCAGTTAGAATATGATCAATAAACATTCACTCACAGTTGCATTTATCATACTTTTCATTTTACTTAAGAACAATCTTATTTATTAAATTTTAATCAATATTTTGTATTTAAGACTGACCTAAATAACATATTTGTATTACACATTCCTTAAATATAGTAAGGCTGTTGATCAAACTGGTAAATCATGATTGTAAACAAATCAATTTAAGCAGTTAATAAAATATTGTTTTTGGTTATATAAGTGATTATTGTTTAATAAATTATTTTTCCTGATTTATTTATTATTTTAAATAAATACATTGAATTATGTAATAACTGTTATGTTATTTATAAGTAACATAGATCTATAACTATCAACTACTTCATTTCTCTGTTTAAAGTTTTTTAAACGTTACAATCAATTCGAAAAATTCCCAATTTTTAGAGTTGCTCAAAAATTAAAATATAATAGGGACTTCGTGTTGAAATGTAATTGGCTAAAACTGACGTTTTCTTTATAATATTTTTTATTATCTGTATTTGTTGTCAAAGCAGGACGCTGAACCTAATGCTACCGATGTGTCAAAATATTGGTTCCTTGTGATAATTCGTTTATCTTATCATCATATTTTGTAGAATTTTGCATAGAAATTTAAAAATTCTTATACCAAAAAAATGGATACAATATTAGAACAGCAACGAAGTTATCATGAAGAAAGAGAACGTACTATGGATGCAATGGTTAAGGAAATTTTACATAAAAAGACCGGGGTATGATAGAGCCGTATACATTCTATTTTTTTCATTCCTTTAATTTCAGTATTAACATGTTATTTCCAATATTTATTATCCGTAATGAAATATAACCTTAAAATATTTTTAGCACAGAGAAACTATCAACGCAGATCATCGACTTAAAAATTTACATGACGTAAGTTCTATCTCATAATTAAAATTTTAATAATTCTTTAAATCAGAAAAATATAATTTATAAGTTCCATCTTTCAGAGGTACATTGAATCTACGATTAGACTAAAAGAATTGTATGAAGATAAAGATGGGTTGCGTAAAGAAGAAATCGCTGCATTATCAGGACCAAATGAGTTTCAAGAGTTTTATGCAAGACTTAAGCAAATTAAAGAGTTTCATAGAAAACACCCTAACGAGGTTTGTTTTTATTTATTTCAAAAACTTTTTTTTTATCCGCTTAATTCTGTATCCTGCACACAGCTGGGTAGACAGAGGAAACCAAGTATGAAAATACTCCGTTTCTCATTTTCCGCCGAAATCTGGACGTATTGTGGGTTGAATGCTGGACCCCAATGCTGTGCTTTGCCTTGACACCAGAATGAAGAAATGAAAATAAAAATTTAAATAAATATTTCATTACCTCAAATGAGATCAAACTCACAACCAGTTCATTTTACAGTCACACTTCACAAAATGAGTTTGGGGCACACCCCATGGCTGGCCTCAGATTTATTTCAATATTCACATAAGGATCTTAATTGACATTTAGTTATTTATATAATAATTCAAATAGATTTTTTTTATTTTAAAAGATCTGTGTGCCAATGTCAGTGGAATTTGAAGAAATTGCTAAAATTAGAGAGAATCCTTCTGAAGATTATACAAGTGAGTTATGTTTATGATATATTATTTTATTATTGTAAAGCAATTAAAACTCATTAGCCAATGCTCTTGAAGCTTATCTGCTACATCAGAAACTCCACAATTACTTTGAAATTAATATGTTGAATATGCAGTCTGATCAAATCTAGTTTTTTACCTATTTATTGTATACAGGGTGAACAGGGGGGAAAAAAACTTGAGTGTTTATTTTATAAAATATTTTTAACATTCTGTCTTATATTTTAGCACCTGTGGAATTCACAGACGAAGAGGGCTATGGCAAATATTTAGATCTCCATGAGTGCTATGAAAAATATATTAATTTAAAGGGTATTGAGGTAAGATTTAGATTATATTTTTTGTGTATAAGCTTACTCATCTCAAATGAATAATGTTGAAATAGCCATATTTGTGACTAACAGGACTGCCTCAATATAAATATACCTATATCCTATTGGATTAAGGATGTTATGGAAGTGATTTAATAGAACTTATGGCTGTAATCTGTGTTTTTGATAGTTATCAAACTATTGTATTAAAAATGATTCATTTTTCAGAAAGTCGATTACATCACATACTTAAGTATATTTGATCACTTATTTGATATCCCAAGAGAAAGGAAAAATAGTGAATACAGAAACTATATAAGGGCATTACTTACATATTTAAAGGATTTTGTTAATAGAGTGAAACCATTACAAGACCAAGCACAAGAAATGGCTTTAGCTCATCAGGAATTTATAAAACAGTGGGAGGCTGGAAGTTTTCCTGGATGGCCGGTATGTGAATAATATTGAATATAACATATTTTTTGTATTGTATTATATTATCTCGATACAAACAATATGATATCTGTGAAGTGATTAGTGCTCAAGTGCATGCTCAGAACGCCATAAACTAAGAACTGAACTGAATATAATATTATTTTTTTGGCTTAATTCTTCGTTATAATCTTATACCCCTCTTCTTTTTTTGTCATAATTTCTTTATTTACCAAAGGTTGTCTGTAAGAGATTGTTTGAAGATATAACCACCTTCTTTGCATGCATCTTATATATTTTAATTACTTTGTTCTATTTCTATATTTTGTGTGCAATAAAGAATATTGCATTCTATTTTATTGTTTATCTTTATATAATTAAGCTTATTGTTTGACATTGTTTGATTGTGGATGGTTTGGCGTGATCTCCACTTTCTGACCAATTTTCGAGACATTTCATGTTATAAATGTTTTAATTACTTTGGATCATTTGTATCTTTTATGTGCAAAAATAAATATGGCATTCTAATTTTTTCATAAAATTTTAGAAAGAAACAGGAGGTGCATTAACCAATGTGGGTGCCCATTTGGATCTATCAGCCTTTTCATCTTGGGAAGAATTAGCATCCCTTGGCTTGGACAGATTAAAGTCAGCCTTGATGGCCCTCGGCTTAAAATGTGGTGGTACTTTAGAAGAAAGGGCACAAAGGTACCTTTTACTTATAACTAATATTAACTAGTATTAAAAAAAAAATAGTTTCACGCTGTACCCCGTACATATCAGGGTAGGCAGACGGAACTTGACAAACTAGTACTAAGCTGCTCCATTTCCCATTAAGACACTTCCATTCCCTTTTTTTCGTTGAATTCCCAAGGTGGTGTTGCTTATTGAATCGAAAAACTAAACGATGCGGTAGCCTAGCAAGAAAAACGAAAATATTGAATATGTCATTCCCCCCTTGCGTTTACTGCCGCACGCTTGCACTACAACAGCCTAATATTACGTTGACTAATATTATAAATCTGAAGAGCTTGTTTGGTTAAACACACTAATCTCAGAAACTACTGGTACAAATAGAAATTTAAAAAAATCTGTTAAACAACCTAGTTATGGAGGAAGGGAAACAGACTACACTATATCACGTTTATAATTTCGATTTAATCCTTCATCATGTCTTATATCTTATAGACATTTTTTTATTATTTCTATTTGACTACATGTCCTAATCCACAGGTAAAAGTTGCACATCTTACAATCTTTATATATCTTAAAATAGTGATAGTGATCTTGAAATAGTGATGCAGTGGGACAGCTTTTAAATACTTTGCAAGAATAAGGGTGGCGTTGAGTTCCGTTTAATTAACAATATTTCTAATTCGTGTAAAAAGCAGAAACCAGTGTTAAACACTAGGTTCTCTATGCTGGATAGAGTATGAGGCTGAAAAAAAAAACTCTTCCATTATCGAGTGACCGACTACAACTCTTGATATCTCTCTTAATAGTTGTTTTAATGCAATTATTAATCTATAAATAACCTTTATCTTTGTAAGTCAGTTGCACTTGAAGTATTATAAACAATAGTTGTTATTAAAAAGCTATAAAACAGACCTATAGAAATATTTGTATTGAAATATATGACGTTTTCTACACCAGAGTTATGTTATTCAATGATATTAAGATTTAAAGTGTTATTCCACAATAAAGATGGAAAAATATTTTAATAAAATAAAAAAAAATGTGAGAATAAAATAATTAATATCTTCATTTTCTCGCTCTGGTAACTAGGCAATGTGCGGCGTTGAGTTCCGCCACTTCATATACAATGCTTCGAGAATTCGGCGGATAGTGGAGAACGGAGTGTTTTAACGCTAGGTTCCCTCTGCCTGTGCTGCTTTATGCAAGTTACAAAGAGAAGTAAAAAAAAAAAATTTATAACGCTACTCGCATCCGCTCTTCTTGTAACCTTTGTAATATGTAATATAAAAATATCTATATTTTATGTGTTTTTTTAGATTATTCAGTACTAAAGGTCAAACTGCGTTAGACAAATCCCTTGTGGCCAAAAAAGGGGCCAACAAGGCCAAGGCTTCGACTCAACAACGTCACAAAGATATTGCTGCTATAGAAGCCCAAGTATATAGGTAATGTATACTTATATATTTAAAAAAAACAAAGTGCGAGTTGGTCTCGTCTACCGATAGTTCCGTAGTTTTTAAGGACAATCATAATAGTATAGTTAAATAGTGAAATTAAATTTATACACAATATTTATTTTTAAGAATAACAGTGATAAAATGAGATTTCAAAACAATATAACAATATAACAATATAAAAACAGTTCTAGTACATACTTATTACTTTATTTTATATGTATATTTTGTACAAGTTTGCGAGAATGTAAAAATGAAGACATAAAATATAATGTTTTGTAACATGTATAGTTCCTGTTCCTCTAGTTCCTGATCACGTCGTTGTTTTAATTCAAAGTCTATACACTGTTAATCAGCATAGGCAGTGAATACTCCATTTGGCCTCAGGACCAGAGGCCCGGGGCGTACTCCGTTAGTCCGCCACTGTTTACCCGATCTCTCTCGCGTTTTAAGCGCTCAACCGCCTCTTAAACGGATACATTATAATATAAAATATTTTTTCCGCCTGTGACACCGAGCGCTATACATATAACACATTACTAACGCCCAATATTAATAACCTATCTCCAACGTCAATCTTAGATTGTTTCATATATCTATCCAATCTGGGTTATTAATATTGGGCGTAAATGTTTATATTTTGTTTTGCCATAACGATAATTGAACGACCAAGTTTTAACACGCAATTGTTTTGGGGGAATTCCTGACTTGAAAATGTTTATTTATAAACATAGACTGTTTACTTAGCTGATAAACAAGATACGTCCATTAATTTAGTCATTTAATACGCAATAAAAAAAAATGTAGAACATTTTAAATAAAATATGTTACTTTCTTCTTTTACCGTTTATTTTAATTATTTTTCAACTTTAGTATTATTTTTTTTATCTTATGTTATGTATATTATAAAATTATTGAAATCATATTTTTTGCGATTTTTCAATGAAAATAATAAATGGAAAGATGCATAACTTTTTTACATCGTGCAATGAAACTTAACAAAATTATAGTCCTAAATTTTGAAAGACAGCATCTGACTATAAGCGGGCTCGATTTACACTTGGGGGTACGAACTATTTTCATTTTCTCGCAAGAAAGTACAACATTGTGTTCTGCTTGCGTGGGGAACGGAGTGTCTAAACACTAGGTTGAATTATTCCTCTACATTACTACATGTATAATGCAACATGAAGCTAAAATTAAATAAATAAACATAAATATGAGTAAGTACTTTGCAAAAATAACGCGTAGAATAGATCTTTCGTTCATATATCACGCACTATCTTGTAGGAAAATATGATAATATTTACATAATATACCTAGATTTAAGGTATTAAATAGTAATTTCCTGTTTACTATCTGATATAAGTACTTAGAGTGACCTAGATTGTTAACCCCGTTTTGGATTCCCCCTTGTTATAAAATATAGCTGATGTAACAAATGTAAACATTAATACTTCGTAGTTAATAAACACATGTTAAAATATATATCTAGCAAATTATTAAAACAACGTAAATGTTTTTTCTTTTAATGAAATTATGCTTAACTTAATTATTTATAATCTGTATATGGATGGAGTTTTATAATCTTAGTAATTTTTGGCGGTGAAAATTTTTATGATACTAAGATTTCAGGCTTGACGATTTGTTTTCCGATATTAGACGTTTTTATATTTGTTGCACTTTAACGCAAAAACTACCGAACGGATTTAAGTAAAAGTTTATAGTAATATAGCTATCATTGAAGTAATTTGTAAACACGATGTAATTTGTACAATATGACAACGTTAGGTTGCCAGTAGTATCTAAATAGACAATGTCCCCAGATTCGCCAACATAGTGAGCAGCACGCGCGCGTCGACGATCGAGAACGTGACGCGCCGCGCCGCGCGCGCCGCCGGCGAGCGCCGCGACGACAGCGACGAGGAGAGCGACGCGTCCGTCGCCGCCGACCTCGACTCCGACGACGACGAGGTGCCCTACAACCCCAAGAACCTGCCGCTGGGCTGGGACGGCAAAGTGAGTGTTCATGTGATTGGTAGAACCTAGTGTGAAAAATATATTAAATTATTCATTCCTCCGAATGGGAATCAAACCCATTATCGTTTATGGGTTTGACTTCCAGTTTAAGTGCGTCCGTCGCTTTTTTTAATATTTTTTTTGGATGTCAGGCAAATATTGTATTTCTTTTTGTATGGTAGAACATATATACATACATAAGTAGCTATTAACGGCCTTCATCCGCTTGAATTATACGAATATTTATTTAGGTGTATTTAAGAAATATTCCGCAACATCTCCTTGGTATTTAAAATAGTCTTTATGTTGCTCTATAGCCCCCTCTATCTTTCAGTGTTAGTTCCATAATAATAGATTTGAGTGGTCTAGAGGTTAGCTCGGACAGACAGATAACAATTTTACGCACGTGGTCACGATTCGTGTCCCACGGGTGTCCATTCTAAACTGAAAACCATACCGTATAGACCAGACCCACTCATCAACTCATCTTATATTGGAGTATCCTAAATCTTAAAATCTTGTTTTTTTTATATCATCATACAAATAACTTTAAAAATAATATCAAACAACAAAACCTTGAAAACAAAAAAAGTCAGCCTATTTAATAAAACAGTTGTATAAATAAATTGTTTTAGCAACTAGCAAGTTTTTCGAACAAAATATTTTAAATTGATATAACTTTCTTATTTATGAATCTATCGTAAGGAAACAAACGGAAATTTTAACAGAAGCTTGTTGACAAGCTTCTGTTAACATTTCCGTTTGTAATAGTGTACTTAAATCGATTAAGCCGTTTGTAAGATTAGATTGGGGAACGGAGTGTCTTAACACTATGTTCCCTCTGCCTACCCTGCTGTGTGCGGGATACAGCGTTGATTTATTTTTTTAAGATTAACGTGAACTAACACACAGACAAACAGACAAAAAAGTATAAACATCATTGACTTGGGTTGTATTACATTGATAAATGCTCCCATTAATAATTTATCTTTCTTGTATTTACACCGATCAGTTACGATAATAAGTACATTTTATTCCTACTTAATAAAAAAAGTGTGTGTTTTATTTAATTATCTTATCAAATAAAAAATTATACTATACCTTATACTATAACAAAGCATTTTAGTATAAACATTGGTTAAAGTAATCTTGTGAAAATTTGCTCTCTCATAATCAAGTTAAAGAAACATGATTATGATGAGATCATAAAATAGTGTAATGTAATACAGTTTTAAATCTATTAAATGTTTTTATAGTTTGTTATTGTAATTGAAAATTTGTTTGTTCATGTCACTATCACGATGCAATCTAATGTACTGTGTATTATTCAATGTTTACGAGTTAAAATGAATTTCGATACAGATATGCTTGCTGCATACAAAAAGGGTAGCTTCGCAGAAATAAATTCTTATTAACATTTTGTCTAGCTTTGTCTTATTCTGATATTGGTGCGTGTTGACAATTTAACGACGCACTTTGTTTCACCAGAGTGGATATATGAAAAATAACTTATTCTTCCGAAAGGGGATCGAATCCACAATTATTATACCCTTACTTATTTTTAATTGTTCTTGAAATAGAAACCTTACTGTAAATATATATTTTTAGCCTATCCCCTACTGGCTGTACAAGCTTCACGGTCTTAACATAAGTTATTCATGTGAAATATGCGGTAACTACACCTACAAGGGGCCCAAGGCGTTTCAACGTCATTTTGCGGAATGGCGTCACGCTCACGGAATGCGATGCCTCGGCATACCAAATACTGCTCATTTTGCAAATGTCACGCAGATTGAAGATGCACTAGCACGTGAGTTTTTGTTTTATTTAATCCATGCTTTTTTTGTTTTTAATTTGTGTTATATAAATTTAATATATTTTTTTAACAGAAGTGAGGACAGCAATACAATTATGAAAATTTTTATGAATTACTTTTAATAGTTATTCAAACTAAACGTAATTTATTCAAACTTTATGAAAAAGTTTAATTCTAATATAACTTGGAAAGATTCTTTATTTTACATATTAACACATTAAACAGACATATTTATTTCTTATAGTTTGGGAGAAAATAAAAAATCAAAAAGAAAGCGAGAGGTTCTTTGCAGAAAACGATGAAGAGTTTGAAGATTCACAAGGAAATGTAGTCAATAGAAAAACTTTTGAAGATCTAAAACGTCAAGGATTGCTTTAAAATATTAATATTATAGTAATAAATGAAATACATAAATATACTTTTCTTTTATGCCTTTACTATAATTATATTATATTTAAAGTTGTAGAAGCCCACTAATGTGTACATGAAACGTTTCTATAATATTAAATTTGAGGATGTAGTGAAAAAGAAAGTTATCACTTCTCCGTTTGTCAAATAAATCACTGTGCGTTGGACGATATTCATCAGAAAGATCTTTTCTGAATAAGAAAGTACTTTTCTGAACTTTTGCAAAACGCACATTCGTGAAAAAAATTAAAATAAAAGATCCTAAAATAAAATCAGCGCAGCCAACGACAGCATACAACATTGGCTGTATCGTACTTTCTTTCTGACTGATCACATGATTTTTATAAAACATATATTCTGTTCTCCTTTTCTGCTTAACTTTGATTCGGCAAGGATTAGATTTTTTCATTAATGTTTAGACTCATTTTATTTTTAGTTTGTTTGTCTCACGTGGAATGGAATGTGTATTCAATGCCAAAGTACACTCA
>JAJHJA010001250.1:0-25115 GCA_021202915.1 Heliconius himera
TCTTACAGATAATAAAACATGAAATTAAGTTTTTATTTTATCTGTACTCAGATAATTTTAAAATAAACCGGGACTAAAAGTTTTAAATATACAGTTTTGTTTCAAGGTATGCTAAGTTTAGTTATAGATAATTTTTACATGACAAGACGAATAAACAACGAGATTCCCTGAAAAGTTAACTCGAAGTGAATTTATTTTTTTTACCTTTAGTGTTAAGACACTCCGCTTCCAGTAAGACATTTCCGCTTCCTACTTTCCGCCGAATTTTTATATTTATTGTTTGGTTTCTAATCAAAGTGCGGCGTTGAGTTCCCCCACTTAACACGCTATGCCTCCAGAACTGTTTAACACTCCTCTTTCTCTCTTTCCTGCTGAGTGCGGGAGGCAGCGTGAAGCTGATTTATTTATTTTTATTTTATTGATTTTGTAATAACGTGAGATAGTGACATAAAACGTAGCGCTGCATACTTGTCTTATCTGTGATATTAATTACGCCATATGCTATCTTCTACTTGAAGGTACATACTCGTATATCTGTAAGTGTTTAGTAGCTATGGTACAGCAGCACGTTGGATTTAAAAACTGAATGACAGAGTATGGGTTCAGTTTCTTTAGTGGGGAATACTTGTACGTACATTTAAATGTTTATTTAAATTTATGTTGACATTTCATCGCTCTGGTGTCGAGGCAAAGCGCGTTGATGAGTTCCGCTACTCAACACGCAATGACTCCAGAATTCAGCGGCAACGTTTTTTTATTCAGTGGGAATGGAGTGTCTTTACACTAGGTTCCTCCGGATTTTACCTGCGGCTTCGCACGTCTGGTTAGTTTTTACCATGATGTAAATCTACTTTGAGTAGTGGATAAACAATACAAAAAGATTTTTTCAATTGGAACCAAGTTCCTAAGATTAGCACGATCAACCAAACTAACTTTTTAGCTTAATGCTTTGATAATTACAACTTGCATTTGTTAAAATACAAGTTTTTACGTCGTGTAAAGATTATAAAGACGCAGAGGGGACCTCTGCGTCTCTATCTTTTAAGTCAAGAAGTTGAATGACGGAACTCAACGCCTACCTAACTAGTAGCGCTAGTAGAGTAAACTTTAAGTAAAGACACTCCGTTCCCGCTTTCCGCTTGAGACATTAAGACATTAAGACATTGGTTCATGTTGATTTGTGAATTAAATGCTACTCTCAGTTTTGCCGTCGTGGAAAAGTTAAAATAGTTCATGCTCTTTTGATTGCAATATTCAACATAACAAAATAAACATTTTTATACTTTGATTTAATTATTATTACGCGAAGATTGTTGGTTCGATCCCGACTCGGGGCAGAGAATTCTTGTTATTTCCTTGCTCTGGTAACAAAACAAAGCGCCGGGTTCATTTTGAGAAAGACAACGCAATGGATTCAAATTAAGACGTTTCGTGAGGAACGGAGTGTCTTGATACTAGCTTCCCTCTGGATACCTTTTTATGTGTGGGATACAGCGTGAACGTAAATATGATTACATATCAGAGTCAATAATAGAGTATAGAAGTTCACCGGAAAGCGGTCAGCTTATGATTTATTTATTCGTTTTATGTTTCCTTTGTGACATCGTAAAAATAATTTTGTTATATACATTTTACAACAGAACGCGAGGACGATGTGGACGCAAATTTTGTGAAACATGTCTTTGTCCATACTTTGGCTAAATTGTGACCTACTTTTGTATAATACTAGGTTCTATCTGGGGTTTCGCCACATTGGTCTATGACACATGACACATAGTAGCTGACCACACTAGGTCGTAGTGAAACATAGTGAGTTTCTTAAAATCTAGTTTTAATGATTTTTTCTAAATAATAAAATTTTTTAGGCCAGTTGTGGCGCAGGGGCACAAACTATGACTGCGACTGGTTGTGGGCTCGATCTCCACTCGGGGAAATGAAATATTCATTCAAATTTATATATTTTTTTTTCATTTCTTCATTCTGGTGTCGAGGCAAAGCGTAGCGTAACACGCAATGCCTCCGGAACTTGGCGGAAAGTGGGGAACGGAGTGTCTTAACACTAGGTTCTCTCTGCCTACTCTGCTCTGTGCGGAATACAGCGTGAAGCTGATGCAATAAAATTTTTCATTTCCAACGATTACTTTTATTTAGTGATTTTTCGCCAAATTTCTAAGGCATTGAGGTGGTGCTCAAATGATTAGTGGCGGAACTCAACCTCAGTGAGAAAATGAAAATATTAAATATTTAATTCCCCCGGGTTGGAATCGAGCCTACAACCTGTAGCGTTTGCAAACGCTCGCTTACCCGTACCCTTGCGCAACTCAAGAACACTACATACATATTGAGATAATAGATAGATAAAATTTGATATTCGGTTATTATTATTAAAAAATAATTTTGGGTGTTATTCCGCATAAAGCAATTTAGAAGGAGAAGTAGTTTTAAGATCTAGTTTTAAGACGATCCCATGCTCCGCCTAACATTCGAGTTATCCGAATTAATCAATATGAGCGGCGTAACTCAACGTCACGCTTTGCCTTCTTACCGGACTAAGAAAATCAAAATGTTTAATTCCCCCTTCTGGGAATCAAACCCACAACGTAGGATTTACAGTCAGACGACTGTGCCACGACGATACATGGAATTTAGCCTCGAAAAAGGGTCTTTCAAAATATTATTTAGTTCAAGAGCACAATGATATCTGCTATCTCACATTGTTTGTGCATACCTTTGTTGACGTTAAATAACAAACAAAAATCTAACTCCAATCTAACGCCTTCCTTCTTATAATAGTCTACGAGTATATCTACATTAATATTATAAAGAGAAAAGAATAGATTTTTTGTTCCGAGATTACTAGGTCGATTTGAAAAAATATTTTACCTTTAGAATCCTACATTATCTCTGATGAATATACACTATATTAAATACGAGAAAAAAATAGGGATCCGCGTGAGATTTTCAATAATGTAACCCAACGTGTGAAAAACTACAAAGTGTGAAATACTTATTTAGAAAACGTATAGAAATTTTGAACGTAGCGGGACTCGAACCCGTGCCTCCTGGAAACCGACCAGGCGCTCTGACCACTGAGCCACACGTTACGTCCCGCTACGTTCAATTATTTATACGTTTTCTAAATAAGTATTTTTCTTTCCTAAGTGTGGAATAACACTTTAAAAATGTTTAAAAAGTGTGAATTACTAAAACAATCTTTATATCGCGTCCGCTGTGGAAATTATTGATTTTATTATAGAGCAAAGTGTTCATAACTGTAGGTACACGGGGAGTGCCCTGAAGATTTTGATAACCTGGCAAAGTTTGTATAAAATGTAAAAACGATGCATATTCGGGTATCTTTTGATTCAATTGACTTAGAAATTTGATTTTTTCAGTGCTCCAAGAAACATTGGATCTGAATATTTCATATCAATTTCAGCTTGATAACAGCTTGGTCTTAATAGATTGAGAATTCCGTTTTTACCTTTTTCGGTTCGGTTTTGGCGTCGTTGTTTTCTGTTATTTTATTTGGTTAAAATTGTTTGGCTGTCTTCCGATTTGGTCTAAATGTATGTTGTCAATGTCACAAAAATATGGTGAAAAGTGGGAAACAGAGTGCCTTAATACTTGGTTTCCTCTGCTTTGCTTTGCTATATGCGCAGTGGCGTTTTCTTTATAACATAAGTTGAGGGTTATTGCAGGTTTAATTATTACATTGAATTGTTGATAAATTTGTTAAATATTTGTACCGGCCGGCTTGTATCTAATTATGAATTTGGAAGAGGAAAGATAAATATCAAAACTAAATAAAATATTTAAGGTTGCCAGAGTGAGAGTTACTTTTAAAATTATTTCAATAACTGTTTGTTCATTTGAATACTACACAACATCTGTAAAGTACATAGGCACAAATTGTGTGATTGATTTCCACCTCGAGTAAATCAAATATTTAATATTTTCATTTCCTCGATCTGGTGACGACACAAAGCGCGGCGTTGAGTTCCGCCACATAACACGCAATGCTTCAAGAATTTGGCTGGAAGTGGGGACGAAAGTGTCTTAATGGGGGAGCGGAGTATTTTACACTAGGTTCCCAGGCTGCCTCTGTCTCCAATATACATCGCAAAAAAAATAAACTAAAGAAAAGAATAAAACACGTACAATGTATAAATTTTTACCAAGTGGTTCTGATTTTCAATCAGTACTCGAGGCAGTGAATTGTTCTTATCCCCGTAAGTGATGGACGGAGTATTTTGACACTAAGTTCTCTCTACCAGCTGCCTACCCCGCGAATTATACCAAATAAGCCGAAAAAAACTATAAAACAAAATACTACAAAAAGTCCAACTTTTATATAAAAGACATATAAATGATCTAGTTCTAGAATTAAATACAATAAATCGGTTGAGTAGATTTGATGAGATTAACATACATACCTACATACATACATACACACCGTTTCAATTACTGTTCGCACGGCTTATTGACGACGGAAATTACCTACTAATGCCAATGCCAACCTCGGATGCATCTTGTGACGTAAGATACTATACTAGTTCTCGCTCGCGGCTTCGCCCGCATTATTTGTTTTCTCATGAGAAATTCTCTCGTGAACATACATACAGTCTCTTTAACACAATATATTTTTATTTTTATCATAACTAAGAAGCCAATAATGGCGCAAAAACACAAACATGCAACTGAAAAATTTGGTGGAAAATCGGGAATGGAAGTGTCTTAAAAGTGGAAACGGAGTATCTTAACACTAGGCTCCAGATAACAGATAAAATAACGAAATGTATTTAAAAAAAGCCAAATTCTCTTGACTAGCTTTGAAATGATAATTTAGTTTAAAGGTTAATTTTTATTTGTAAGTCTTAATTTTTGTTAGTAATAAATCTGGGGTCGACTACTTTGTACATCAAGCCCTTACTGAAGAACAATCTTGAAGTAAAATATTAATATAATTTTTTTTTTCGGTTTCACACTGTACACTGCATGTAGAAGAATAGGCAGAGGGAACCTAGTGTTAAGATATATTACAGTCACTATAAAATAATATTAAAAATAGACGCTGAAATGGATAAGCTTGCGATCGTTTTACGTGTATAAGGTGGACGACATTGTGGTTAGATAACCACAAATTGTCACGTGTCAGTTTAATCATCGCATTGTTTATATAAAAACAATATTATTAAAATAATCTATATTAATGATGCCAGTTGTACGGCTGTAAACGTGATAGGTCGTGAGTTCGATTCCCACTCGAAGAAATGAAATATTTAATATTTTCATCTCCTCGCTCTGGTAACGAGGCAAAGTGCGATGTTGAGTTCCGCCATTCAACCGAATTGTCTCCGAACGGAAGACTTCCCACTAGGTTCCAAAGTTCCCTTTGCCTACCATGTTACGTGCGAGTTGCAGCGTGAAGCTACTTAGGTGATAAAGCGTGGATACCTATGCTATATCTCGAAAATTACTGCACAGATTTTGAAACGTGGACTGTTCCTTAATATATACATAGGCTGTTAAACACATTACCCTCCTTTGCGTCGCGCATTGGGATAAAAAGGTGTCAATAACAAAACCTCTTCTGTTCCACAAAATATAAACAAATACTAAATGCCGTACGTACTCCGCTCCGCATTTTCTGCCGAATTCTGGAGCCATTGCGTGTTGAGTGGCAATACTCAACGCCGCGCTTAGCCTCGACACCAGAGCGAAGAAAAAATATAAATTTAAGTAAATATTTTATCTCCTCGAGTGGGGATCGAACCCACAACCAGTCGGTTTTACAGTTACACCTCGTGCCGCTGCGCCACGACTGGCCTCAGTAAAAAATATAACGTCAACATATTATTATCCCACGACTTGCTTAGGTATTTGTAACGCGAGATGTGTTGTGTTTAGAGACACGATCTTATAACATGACGCTACTAATGTTAGAGAACTTTTTTTTTAATTTATAGCTTCACGCTGTATCCCGCATATAGCAGGTAGGGAAAGGGAACCTTGTGCTAACTGCTAAGACACTTCGTTCCCAATGCACCGCCCAATTTTCGAGACTTTGTGTGCTTAACGGCGGAAGTTACTCTTTGTCTTGACAGAGAGAGGAAATTAAAAATAAAAAGAATGGGAACTCCGTGGTTGATCCGTAGAGTGGGAATCGTACCCACAACCGTCGCGTTTATATTCAGACACCGTGCCATCCCGACGGCCTTTTTGAGAATTTTTCTTTAACAAATATTACTTTTAGCCTCCAAGACATTTTCTACGCAGCAGGGTAGGTAGGCAGAGACAACCTAGGGTTAGTGTAGTAACACTCCGTTTCCCCGTTTTCCGCCGAATTCTGGAAGTATTATATGTCGAGTGGTGGAATTCAACGTCGCGTTTTACCTCTACACCAGAGCGAGGAAATAAAAATACTAAATATATCATTTTCTCGAGTCGGAATCAAACCCATAATCGCGTTCACAGCGTTTGTGCCTCTGCGCCACGACTGACCTCAAATAAATCTTTCATATGTGTTAGTTTATAGCCTTAATATTGAACATAAGATATATAATGAATGTTAAGATATAAAAATGGATAGTGTATTTTAAAATTTTAACACCTAAGTGCAAAGCTATTACAAAGTTATAGATGACTTAATAATAATTTTAAAACTAGTAAGATTGATTCATTGTTGAAGCCGTCATGGCATAGAGGCACAGTAAGTGCCTGTAAACTACACGGTTGTGGGTACGATTCCCATTTAACGAACGTTTTTTTCTTTATTTTCGCTCTCAGGGAATTCAACAGGACAAACTGTGATTTCATTCAACACGAAATGAATAAATTTTTCAAAAATTGGATTTTGTGTGGATAACAAAGGGTCCCTAACTCAGGGTTCCCTCTGCATATATGCACTATATACAGCGTAAACCTATTTAAATGTTATGTAATTGTTTTTATGAAAACTTAAACCAATTTTATTTGTAACAAAATAAAAAATAACTACTTATATGATTATACAAACAGATTTAAAAAAACTCACATGTTTTATAATTATGAGGTTTCCGGTAATATTATTACTAGGCAAAAACTGGTAAATTTATTAACTTTTTTACAATAAAAATATCTTTTATGAAAAAATATATCTTATAATTTAAAATAAATCAACATACACTTCCTGTACAGACGTATAAATGAAAGGTTCTTTAGAAATCACAGTTTTTTGCGGTTTTTTTTAAATATTATCAATATTAAAAAGAGCGCGAAAAACTGTGATATTTACAGGCTGAGTATCATAAATCCTAACAAAAAATATATGCAAGTTAACTAATATTACAATAATTTATATTCGATATAAATCTAAATTTTAGAATGTTATTAAGATGTATATAATATGTAAAAAAACGAAATTATGAAAATGAAAAATTATTTACCACAAATTCTATTTAAATTAAAAAAAAACAGATAATGAAATATTAAAAACGGAACGATCGTAAATCGTGACATTTTAACAATATTAAATTTAAAAAAATCCCATTATTATAATAATTAATAAATTATAAATATAGATGCAAATAAAAATAAATAATTAAAGTCACAATTGTATTAATTAATTAAATTTTAGAAAATTGGCGCTAAAACCACCACCTGTCACATAAATCCGCCATTTTTATTTTACACTTCCTAAAATATTTTTTACTCTTATTTTTTCTAATTTCTATTATTAATTATTATTAATAATATAATAATAATAATAATAAATAAACTAACCTGTAAACAACACGCTATAGTCACGCAAAGCGCGAGTATCGCGACGCGCGCGGCCATACTGCAGGCGCGCACTGCACTGATGCAAGAGTTCAGAAATTCTGTTCTGATAGTTGTAGTATAAGTATTTATTATTTACAACTACAATGTACTACAAGAATACTGCATGAATTCTATAGATAGTTTTGTGGTGTCCTTGGATTGCACTTCCGGTGAGTATTGTGTGTTTTTTATGTTTGGAATAGATTAGATGATATATTATGTAGTGAGTGAAGACAAGATTGACAAAAAAGATTTTCACGCCCTACCCCGCACCATAGTGTTTACATATTTTGTTCTGCACGTATCGCCCAATTTTCGAGATATTGCGTGTTGTGTGGCGGAACTCAATGCCGCGTTTTGTATTGTTAAAGGAACCAGTAAATATAAATAATTTATTCCCATAAATGGGAATTCAACCCATTTCGAATCCTACTCGAAGGGACCAAATATATAATATTTTCATTTCCTCACACTGGAAACAAGGCAAAGCGCGGCGTTAAGTTTCGAGACTTAACATGCATTGCCTCGAGGAGAATTCACCGGAAAGTGAGGGACAGAGTGTCTTAATTCTAGGTTTGGCCTACCCTATTTATTATACGGGATAAAGCGTAAAGCTGAAAAGTCTCATAAAAGGTAATGTTAAAAATATACTTACTTACTTTGTTTCACGCTGTATCCCGGGGTAAAGGAGCGCCAAACGCTACGGTAAATAATTAAAAATAAGTCTAATTAATTATATAAAAATTTAAAAAAAAAACATTTCTTCATCATCCAATTTCCTTTATACAATATACATAGGTGTTGTGGCGCGGCGGCACAGCATTTGACTCCGAAATATCCTCGCTCTGGAGTGCACAAAATGTTGGTGCGTGTGAGGAAATGAATTATTGTCTGAAGATGTAGAAGGTTAATTTATATTGAAAAATTAAATTACGATATAGCAAGTATCTTTATGTTTATACCTACAAACTTTTACCTGATGGCCCATTCCCGTAATCAAATAAAAATACTCGTGTACATCATCATTAGCTTTAAATATTTTTTTACTATTTATATATTTTTTTATATATGTTTATTACTAGCGGCTCGCCAGCGGTTTCGCCCGCTTAAACTACATGATTATTGATTTAATAAGCAGAATTGATTGACAACTAAAATGACTTCTGATATGATTTTTTATTACTTTAATCTGTAATATTCTAATATGATTTTTACGACATTATCATAATTTCTATAAGACTTTTTGATTTATGAAGGAAATCTCCACTAACAATTCAATTTTGTTTACTTTATTGTATAAAATATTGTATAACAGTGCTTCAGAAATATATATTTTTCTCAACAGTCATATAACCAAGACGTTTCGAACGTCATTCTTTGGCCAAGAACCAGCGCGATTGCTATATAACATTCGCAGGCAAACTAATGAGTTCATTCAAATGACAAATTTTTTTTTAATGAACCGATTTTGATGAAACAAACTTTAATTGTTAAGATGAGTTAACCCAAAGCAATTGGTGAACGTTCTCGATGATCTTGCATTCCGTCCTTCCTTCATTTCTTTCAAATACCAGAACCTTTGTCTTACTCGTATTCAGGCTTAGACCATTATTTTCACTCTTCTTTCAGAGAGGTGAACAATGCTTGCAACTCACATTCTGATGATTCAATGAGCACAGCATTATCTGCGTACAATATGCAGGCTATCATCAGGTACCTACTTTTACACCTATGTGACACACCCTTTTATAGTTATTACTATTAATAATATTATCCATGGCTATGATGGAATAGTAATCGTTCCACCACACTTATTCCACAAACATTCGTGAGAATGGAATATTTTTCTTCTTCGCTTTGGAAGCTTTAGCAAAGAGTGGCATTGAGTTCCGCCACTAAACACACAATTTCTTGATAATATTGTCTTTCAATTATTTGTTCTATATGAAATAACAATATAGATTACATATAAGGATTTAATATATTAAATTAATATATATTTAATATGTCTTTATATGTAATCTATATTGTTATTTCATATCATCATATCATATATTGTTATTGCCTAGAAGAAGAAAAATATTCCATTCTCACGAGTGGTTGTGGAATAAGTGTGGTGGAACGATCACTATTCCATCATAGCCATGGATAATATTTCAAATTCATGTTATAATCATCATACATGTCTATATCATGACTGAACTCTCTAATTTACAAACACAAATTTTGTTTTATATTGTATTGTTTGTTTTCACATTTGTGTAGGTACGTGTCGGCACGTGTGCTCACATGTTCTGATGTAACCCGAAAACTAAGACGTAGGCGGTCATTGAAAACATTGAATTTAAAACAAAAATACATTTCATCATAGTTCATAGCGCTAAACACAGTTTTTGATTCATAAGTTTTGTGATTCACTTCCGTTTTCAATTCAGTATAAATTTTCTAAGATATTTAGGATTAAGTTTATATGTGGCGCCGCCATCATCACATATTTTTACTAGGATAGTTTGCCGTATTTTCCTTATGTAGTCAAAAAGTTTATTGCTAAATATTTTAATCATATAGTTATTTTAATCATATAGTCTCCTTTCTCCACTTTCCACCAAATTCTGGAGGTATAGCGTGTTGAGTGGCGAAGCTCAACACGCTCTATACCACTCTAGACTAATATAAAGTGTAAGTAGTACCTACAATATGTCAGTTTCACAACTCAAACTTTTAACCTTTTACCTTAGTGAATTGAATTATTAGGCTGAAGGTCGAAGGTTTAATCCACTCCCAGTATATAATATAGATTTGACAGCTCAATAAGAACGGAGTGTCTCGTTTCCAGATGGGAAAACTTCCGGAAAAAACTAGTCCTCTTATAGAAATAGAAGAAAAACGTAAGCCTTGAACACTTCCGTGGATCCAAAATGATATCACGTTTATTTAAGTACAATATATGTATAAGGTCGATAAATATTTATCTTTTAGATAACCGTGTGATAATTATTTACACATGCAACAATATGCAATTTTCAAATAGTCTAATGTAATATGAATTAAATGAATATATTTCTTCTCGCTGTATTCCGCACCTAGTATGGTAAACAAATGAAACCAGGAAACTGTGTGTTTAGACTCTCCGTTCCCATTAAACCACTTCTGTTCCTCATTTCCCTCCGCATTCTGAAGGCGTTGCGTGTTGAGTGACTGAAGTCAACGCTGCATTTTGCCATGTCACGGTGAACCGATTTTGATGATTTTTTTTTAATTTGAGAGCTAGTGTGGTCCCATTAGGTGGTGCGGTAAACGTGCGGGTTTAAATTCCACTACCTTAATTTAACTATATTTGATAGAACGCACTAATCTCAAGAACTCTTAATAAAATACTTATTTATAAAACGTATAAAAATTTTAACGTAGCGGGATTCGAACCCGTGCCTCCTAGAAACCGACCAGGCGCTCTGGTATACATCTGGTATATAATAAGTATTTTTCTTTCCTAAGTGTGGAATAACGCACATAATAAAAATGTTAAAAACTACTAGTAAGTACAAAAACAATCTAATTCTAAAGTATAACATCTATTTTTAAACAAAATCAGTACTAGTGGCCTATATTCTTTTAGAATGTAGGTGTTAGGATAATCTCGACAGCGCACTGATCGATCTCTATCAGGACCTTAGGAGTTATGCAAAGAATGTTAGAATAAACAATCGTCTATTCTTTGAGTAACGTGTATTGAGCGTACCTATCTGTTTATAATGATATTATAAAGGTAAAGGGTTTATTTGCTTGAACGATCTAACCTCAGGAACCATTGATTTGAATTGAAAATATATTTGCTGTTTGATTATCTACTGATTTATTTTCATTTGACCAGATAATTAATAATTTGAAATAATATTTTAGCGGTATCCTGCACATCTCCCGGTAAGAGAGGTAGAGGGAGACCTCGGTTGACCTTCGAAAACACAGTATCGAAGATACTGGAGGAAGGTCACATACAAAGCACGAGGATCCCCCCGAGGGCATGTATGAAGAGGTTCATGACAGTGGACGAGGCGAAAGAGGTATGTAGAGACCGTAACGTTTGGCGCTCCGTTCTCTCTGACTACCCCGTTAGGGATAAAGCGTGAAGTTAGTAGTAGTAATAGTAGTAGTGGTATCCCGCACACAGTATGGTAGGTAGAGGGAACCTGGAAGCCTAGTGATAAGACACCCTGTTCCCATAGACACTACCGTCCCCGCTTTTTTTTTGAATTCTGGAGGCATTGAACGTTGAATGGCAGAGCTCAACGCCGCGCTTTGTCTCATTACAAGAGCGAAGAAATGTAAATATAAATATTACATATTTTTAACATTTTTAAAGTGTTATTCCACACTTAGGACGTTTTCTAATTATGTATAAATATTTCATTTAATCGAACGGGAATTGAATCTACGCGGATATAGACGGGGCAGAAAATAAATAAAACTCTTTTAAGATATACCTTAAAATAAAGATATTTAAATTTGTTAAAATTATATATTATTCGATACGTTTATTAATTTTAAAATTACTATTTTAATATCAAATTGAGATTAGAAACTAAGGACGAAATTACTGTAATTTTCTTATCACCATTTAAGTGAAGGTCTTTATCTACAATATACAAATTTAAATATATAAGAAAATGACACAGTCTTCTAGTTACGTAAAAATATAAATAGAAATATAAATTAAATAAAAATATAAATAGAAACGATAAATGTGAATGAAAAATAGGTAAAGCGTGGCGTTGAGTTCCGCCATTCAACACGCAATGCCTCAGAAATCGGCGGTAAGTGGGAAATGAAAATATCTTAATGGTAACGAAGTGTCTTTTATCTTACCACTAGGTTCCCTCTACCTAACTCTAGTTACGTGCTGGATACAACGAGAAGCAAAAAAAAATAATAAATATACTCAATACAGGTGAAACTGGAAGCCAAGCAAAAAGTTAATTTTTCTATGAATATGCAGAAGCCACGCCTGATAACTACAGCCCTTCGAATCAAATGTACGTAATTCTATATAATTATTGTATTATTTACCTTGTGCCTACATTATACAATTAATCTTTTGAGCTATATAAAAAAAATCTACATGAAATCTTATAATAAAGTCGTAACGGATCGGTGTCTGTACATGGAAGATATGTGTATAAGAAAAAATATTGCTAGGTGCCTTTATTAATATAAGATATAATAATTAAAGAACCCAGAACAATTATTTTTTAATTTTTTGTCTGTCTTTCTGTGCGTTTGTTCACGCTAATCTCCAATTCGGCTTAACCGATTCCTTTGCAATTTTCATTATTAAATTTTTTCTATTTTGGAAACTTCCCTTAATATTTTGTGTTTGTGTGTGTTTTATTTCAATCAGTGGATAAATAAGGTTATGTCAATACAAAGAGATGTATGCGACTCTATTATTGCAATATAATTGTTTTAAAGTGTTTTATTAAATTAGCTAAAACTTTACCTATCAATGTATGAATATAGTCTTTAAAATTCAGTAAGATCAGGAATATTATAGATGTGAGAATATAAATATTTGTGCAGTAAAGCGGGCGAAGCCACGTGGGGGCCATTACTAAGTGACTCTGACTGACGACTGACTCTCGTTACTAAGTGACTGACGGACAACGTCGAAACTACTCGGGACACGGCGTAGAACGTCGATAAATATATATTTTAGAGGAGCCCTAAGAGAATATTTCCGGAAATCCTTATAGAAACGGAAAAAAACGAGATTTTACGTGTTATAATTAACGCCAGCAAAGTTGTGGGCTGCGACTTGAATTAACTACAATATTTTATACATACATATACACCAGGGGCGCAAGTGTGAGACTGTAAACTTGACAGATTGTGGGTTTGGTTCCCACTCGAAGGAATGAAATATTAAGCATTAAAGATTAGATTAAACTAGATGCTGTCGGCGTTACGCATCACCACCATTTAATGTGGAATGTCGTAAAAGTGCAAAAAATAATGAGCGGACTCGTGTCATCCAAAATAAAGAAGAATGAAATACTTGTATGCTTATTTATTACTTTAAAACGATATTTTCCTCGCCTTGGTAGAACTCAAATCGTAGAATTTTACAACTCAACATGCAATGTCTCGAAAATTGAGTCGAAAATGGGGAACAGAGTGTCTTTACATTAAGTTCCCCCTCTATGCGGGATACAACATGAAGCAGGGTTGGTAAAACTAAATGTGTGTCCTACACCATACTATTCCCAGCATATACTACCTAGCGAGGTCGCAGGTTGGGTCCTATTTTTCGTTCAATTTCCGAGACATTTCGAGACATTAAGACACTTACTTCACCGTCTACATGCAAAAGGATATAAAAATAAAAAAATTACAGCATTTGTTTCGGATATGATTTATAAAACCGTAATTATATAGGTACTTAAAAGATTATTTTCAAGTATCTCTAAAGAATATACTTTGTTTTGAATTTAATAATAACAATAAGGAAATGATATATTAACGATTAACATTTATTAATAATTTAAAGTGTTCCGCTTGATTTATATCTTTCATAAGTACTTAGGTACTTCAACAAGTACTAGATCGTACTGGCGCAGTGGAACAGCTTCTGAAATTCCATATAATTATTTTTTTCGTACCCCTTATACTATATAACGGTAACTTTTGATTCTCATCATGAAATTTGTTTAAAGTCACAAGTGAAAAAAAAGAAATTTTATAAATATTACTGGGCTTTCTTCAATTTTCATCGGAGTTCTGGAAAAATCCTTTGGCTCCCCTGACTCTGGTCTGAGGCGGGTGAACAGCACCGTGAGGTTTTAGTGGGCAGTGTGGCAGCGAGTCCCACGTTACCCGCTCGAGCCCGCACAAGGGTGGCGTAAGAGGATTTATTTTTTTGTGTCCTCGCGACAAAAAATAAGATTTTCTTTGAATTCCTGACTAATATACGGGATTAACTGCTATAAATAAATAAAACAATAATATGAAATTTAAAGGGCTATAATAAAAAAATAGTTTGAAAAATAAAAATTACAATATTTTCTCCAACGAATTAAAATTATGACTTGAAACGACAATTACTAAAAATATTGAAAAATAAACAAAAAAAACTATGATGGTCATTCTCTATCAACACAGTATACACAAAAATATTAAGCCTATATAAGCCATACTCAAAAATATAATTTAATTTATTAACTGCTATTAAACTTGCAAAAATATCCAAGTTGATCGATTTAATGCCAGTCAAATATTATTTATCATTGGCAATTGCAGCAGAAAATCGTTAAAAAAATGAGAAAATATTATTAAATCAGAGATGTTTCGTGTGTAAGAATTCAAATCTGGTTACAGATATAAGAAAAATAGGTACTATATTGGTGTTAGCGGTGACTGGTAAAAAATACTTTTCGGAATCGTTTTTGGTATATTTAGGAAATATATTGGTGTTAGTCTCACATGATTACAGCTATGTATATTAAATGTTTGATAAATTTATATTTTAAAGAATTTTAAGTGCTTTAAAGAAATGTAGCGTTGGTCATGCCAAAAAATGTGCCTTAAAAAGCCTCATTTAAAATCCGCCAATCTTTGAAATTATCCAAAAGTTAAATAATAGATTAGGTTAGTTATTTATCAGGGATATCTATCCGTGGTAAATAACTATCCTTAATTATATTAAAGACTATATAGATAGTATATTAGAGATTATATAGATAATTATATTAGATAGTTTCGGCCATTATTAAAAGCCTATAATCACTTTCTATTAATTTTGTACTGCGGTAATAGAATTCTGATACATTGAAAGTATTAAAAAGCCTATGGCGTATACGACAAGAACAAAATCCATGACAGTGGCGAATATCTCTCTCGAATATTGGTTATTCGCGAGTCTTCGTAGCTGGTGGCTGAAGAGACTGCACATTCTGCCCAATTTCAAAACACATATCTCCGCCATGTATAGAATTATACTGAAAATTAAAAAAAGAGTAAAGCGGTGTAACATTTTTCTTAAAATATATTTAGAATACAAAAGAACATTCATATAATAGTTTCGGTCAAGTTCCGGTCCAATCACGCATACAAGAATATTTCTGATACAAAAATATGAGACTTGACCGAGAACGGATCATACGTTGAATATTTCCTTATAGCGTTTCAATATATAATGTCGAAGTTGTGTGTTGGGTTGCGGAACTCAACGCCGCGTTTCGCCTACCATGTTGCATTGCGCCAAGATTACATTTTTCCTTTTATACTTTATGATAATTTAAAGAGGCCAGTCGTGCCGCAAGGGGCTCAGGGGTGTGAATAAACGCTGCAGGTTTTGGGTTCAATCTCCAGTCGAGGAAATGATATATTTAATATTTTCATTTCTTCGCTTCAGTATACAGACGAAGTGAAGCGTTAAGTTCCGCCACTCAACACTCAATGCCTCCTGAATTCGGCACACAGTGGGGAGTGAAGTATCTTAACATAAGGCTCCCGCTGCCTACCATGCTACATGCAATACACAGTGTGAAGCTGAAAAAATCAATTCAAATGATTTTAAAAAATATTTATAACTAAATAAACGATATTTCTCTTTTTTTAACAATGTAATAAGACATCTATCGAGAAAAATGAGTACTACTACTTTAAGAACATGATTGCAACTGTAGTATCGTAGTATCGTAAAATATCCAAAAGATGGCATTGCAATGGGAACCTTGGAAACTTTGTTTTTTCTTCTTTTGCTCAACGTTGTATTTCAAATATAACAGAATAATAGTGAACCTAGAGTGTTAAAATACTTGGTTTTGAGATATTATCTGCAAAGTTGCGAAACTTAACGCCGCGCTTTGTCTTGTTAACAAATAGAAGAACTGAAAACAATAATTTCCTTGGACTGAAAATCAACCCACAACCGAGTTTACTGTCAGATACTGCGCTGCTGCACCACGACGGTCTCTAATAAAATATAGTAACAAAAGAATATTTTAAAATTTTCGGCAAATTCTGATATTGAGAATGGAAAATTGGTTCAGTAATTGTTTGACTTTAGCCTAACAGATGGCGCTAATCGCAATTAAATGCAAGAAATCAGACTTGGTAATCATTTAATAAAAAAAACAGCTTTACGCTTTATCCCGCATAACAGAGTAGGTAGGGGAAATCATTAAGAAATTTCGTCTAATTTACGAGGCGTTGCATGTTGAGTGGCGGAGTTCAACGCTGGATTTTTACATTATCTTGTCTACTAAACTACAAAACACTACTTGTATATATGAATATGAACTTGTTACCTAGGAGTGCATCTCCACGGCCCTCGATTTGCACTGAACAACGGTAGTATTACTGCTAGCATGTACCAAAACCCCGTTGAATCAGCTGTAGAGTTCACAAGCGTCGATCTTTGGACAGTTGTTATTTTTATAGAAGTAAATTAAAAAAAAGAATGAGAAAAAGAACATTTTTTTTATATTTTGATCGATTTTCTAAGAGTTTTGGTATCGATTATCTATATATTTGGAAGCCGTTGCAACGTACTCATTACCGGAGTATGACTGTGAACGCGGCAGTTATGGGTGCTATTTTCACCGAGGGCACAGAAAAAGAAGCTCGGCGATAAACTCCGCTACCGTCCACCATGCAATGTATTGAAAATCGGGCGGAAGTCGAATACCCCAACTCTAGGTTCCCACTGCCTAATAATGAAACCATAACAAAACTCATTTAGGTAATAGTTATCATTTTAGAGTGAAAATTAAATATATAAAATTTTGTAAAAAAAAATATGATGTTCAGAAACGAGCTGTGGTCGAAATGGCTGAGGGTTATAATCAGTTTCAAATTAAAAAAAAAGTAAAAATACCGAAACTTTCTTTCATATTTTATTACAATGTCAATCCTATACAGTCTATCACTTGTAATCTTATATTTTTAATTCTTCAATTCAATCTACTGTAGATTGAATTGAAGAATTAAAAATAGTAGAGTCACTAACGACTCTACTGTATAGTAGTCGTTAGAGAGCATCTAGTGTTACGACATTCCGTTCCTCATTTATCAATCAATTTAAGAGACTTGTAGAGATATTGTGCCGTAACGTCGTAAAACAACTCAAGCTCTAAAAATATGTGTTACTATATAATTGCGGCGTTGAGCTCAACACGCAATGCCTCCGGAATTCGGCAGAAAGTGGGGAACGGAGTGTCTTAATACTGAGTTCCCTCTGCCTACCCTGCTGTGTGCGGGATACAGCGTGAAGTTGTTTTTTTTTTATTTTTTATATAATTGGAAAGTTTTATCTAAATCAGTTCAGGAGTTTTTGCGTGGAACGTAAAAAAAGTGAAACGAACATCCATCCTCACAAACTTTCACATTTTTGATATTAGAAGGATAGAAAGATACCTGCTCCCCTGAACTCCCGTAGATTCTGTAGGAGAACTATACCCTCTCATCCAGTGGTCCACATCTCGACTAAACAGACTTTGGTCGTTCGCCAGAGTGTATGAAGATGAACTTTGTGGACTAATCTATGTACAAAAAGGAAAATGATGCTAGTTATTTGTCGCTCATTTGATACAACAATAACGTAAAAATCAGCTTCACGCTGTATCCCGCACACAGCAGAGGTAGGCAAAGGGAACCTAGATTCCCCATTTTCCGCGCAATACTGGAGGCGTTACAGGCACACCTTTGTGCCCTTGCGCCACGACGGCCTTACGTATTTGTACTTTTTCAAAAATTGTAGGAGACTAGACTAATTATACGAGACTATATTTTTTTTTAATTGTTTTTCCACATTTATCAGATATTTCATTTGTTTCTAATATAAAAATGCAATTGCATTTTGCTAAGTAAGCGCAGTGCAGTCTGTTAAAAAGAACTTCCGCATATAAAAGAGTAAGCAGTCGGAAACTAGTTTTAAGGAAGATTGTTGTTGAATGGCGAAACTCAACGCCGCGTCTTGTCCTGTTACCAGAACGAGGGCATGAAAAAAACTCATCAACTGTAAACCGAGTTGAACAATAAACCGAAATGCAATATATATCTACATTATAGATTATTACTAAAAGGTACGGGTTCATGTCCCGCTACGATGAATTTTTAATACATCTCTAAAAATGTTAATGTTTCTTAACTTAGTGTGCAAACAAAACTCGAATAAGACCAAAGAAAACTAATCAGATAAAAGGTCATCCCACCTGTGCTGGATTAATAATTCCTGGAGAAAACTTGTGAAGAATATTAGGTGGAAAACAATCTATGGAATCTTGGAGCTGTTCTCTTGGTGTTGTAGTCATTTTTCTAAAAAAATATGTATATAAGTATGGCGTAAAAAAGAAAAGAAATTGAATAGTTTTAATTGCATAAGACCAACAGTTGTGTTATTGTACCTATATACTATGCGGCTTCGCCCTCATGATCAAAAAGAAAAGTCTGAGTTATGTTCGTTAAATGGATGATCCGATACAAAAATAATTTCTCAATTTGAACCACTAGTTCCTGAGATTAAAGCGTTCACCCACATAAACTCTTAAAGTTTATAGATTAAAGTATAGATATGATCAAATACACTATAAATTACGTTAGAATATAATATCATACATTTTAATTAAATATTAAATTAACATAAGACGTCAAATTTAGGTGTTTCAGGTTATATATTCTTATATTACCTAGAAAGTTAAGATATTATTATATTAAATAGCGCTCACCTCTGTAACACGTGCCTTACCAAGGCACGGTTAGAAATGTTTCTACGAAATTCACAACTTCATTTTTTTCTTGCTAAATTCTTTCACTCTTTCATTTTTTATAGCTTTTTTTCTTTTTTTTAGCCAATCTTGTCATCTCGTCGTATAAGAACTATGATTGACTTGTCAAAATTATTTGTTTTTTTTTATTTTTAGCGGATTCTCATTACGCATAATAGTTAGACTGGCCTCCATTTATTTATTAGCTTATTTAATTTTCTAATATAAATAAGATACAAAAAAAATATTGACTTCTTATAATGTTTATTTCAACGTCACGTCAAAAACGACAACATAATAAAAAAAATCGTCACACCTGACCGACAATTTTAATTAAATTAATACAATTAATTTGTTAATTCGGTAGCCCGTGGCGAAATGTTTTAGATCATATGACTTTTTATAATCTACGTTATTCTTTGTGTCATTTTGTGTGGTCTGTGTAAAAAGGCGCGAACTGTCGGACGCCATTGTTCGTATACAATTTGAATTTGGAACGCAGACGTCCCGCCGCTTTATTATTCGCGGGTGCTCAAATGAAAAAGTTTTTATTGTCAATTGATTTGAAATGTTTTTTTTATTGGTGCCTTTTTTGGATATAGATAAGTTATTTAATAGAGTTTGATCTAAGATTGAAAAAAATACGTTTTTACGAATGTTTAATTGTATAGTTCAAGTTGTCTTTAATTATTATTATCATCAATACTTAAATTCCCTGGTATTGTTGTAGTTAAACAATTTCAATATTTTTTTTTTTTTGATGTTATTAAAATTTATCGATCGACAAATAATTTTACAAGAAAAAAATCAACTTCAAGCACATAGCAAGATAGGCAGAGGAAACATTAAGTTAAGACGTTTCCCATTTTATGAGTAAACTCATACAGTAAATGTAAATGGATTAGGGACAAAAGGCTGTTCTTCATTATAATACTACACAAAAAATTGCTAAGTTAAATTCACTAAAACATCTTAATGTAATAATAAAGTCGTTACACTATCACCTGATAGCTACCATCACCACATCCTGCGCGATGACCAGCGTTATTTCGATGAAACACATCTTATAGTGATGATGGTGCATTTGCAACGAGTGTAGTCTCTAAATTTTTAAATACAATATAAAACATAATATGTTCAAAATTAACCTAAATAATACAAAAAATGTCCTAAAATACAGGAGACAGTGTAGTAAATAAAGACATTCAAATCGCCATTTCTAATATAAGATTTAGATTTTAGACTTTAGTAAATGATGCTATTCTATGATCGCCACTGGTCGGAATTATGGTTACTAAGAGGTTCCCTCTGCCTAGTCAGTAATATGAGCGATATAGGGTGAATCTACAAAAACGATAATAATAATAAACAAGAGAAAATGGTAAAAATATCTGCATTCCAGCAAAAAAAATCTGCGAAAGTTATTACAAAATCGATCAATTTTTTCACTTTCCCGTGTCCAGTAGCTGTCACCGCGGGGGTCGCTACCAGTGGTTAATAGAATTAGCATTTTTTTTTATTGCTTTTTGAGTTTTGACACCTTGATGCAGGTCAATATCGACTGCGATTTTGTTGATTGATCCCTAGTTATATAGGTACTTTTTATAATGGGCTAAAATATTATAAATGTGTAGAATTAAATTTTTTTTAGTGTTATTCTTGGGATCGCGGACGTTATGGTAAAAAGTCAAAGCGCGGAGTTAAATTCCGCCGCTCAATTCAACGTACATTCAATGTCTTACAAATGGGGAAGGGTTTTAACTGGTGATTCTGCCAACCTTGCTATATGCCGGATACAGCATGGAACTAAAGAAAATGTAACTAAAAAAATACTAAAAGAAAACATCAATAAAAATGCAACACTAACAGAAAAAAAGCTTTAAAAATTTGATTTCAGCTTTAAATTAACTTATTTTACAATATTTTCTCACACTTTGAAGTAGGCTAATTTGAAAATTCCAGTCATTTTACCAAATCGCCTGCATTTATAACCCTTAAACAAATATATATTCTTAACGAAATTAAAATATCATCAACTTTCTTCTATAATTTTATTACTAAAAAAAGGATCCGATAATAAAATGCTAATTTACATAAATCTATGCGCGAACTAAGTATAGTGGTTTAAACGACCGTTTATATCTTCTATTTTTGGTTGTTTCACGCGGTATCCCGCATATAGTAGGTTAGGTAGAAGAAACCTAGTGTTACGACATTTAATCCCTCATTTTCTATTTAATTTTCGAGAAAGTGGTGAAACTCAACTATCTCTATATTAGTATTATGTATGCATTGTTAAGGACAGTTTCGCCACTCAACACGCCTCCATATGCCTCAAGAATTAGGTGGAAAGTGGGGAACGTAAGTGTCTTAATGGGAAGGAATATCTTATCACTAGGTTCCCAGGTTCCCTTTTCCTACCTTGCGTTGTGCGCGATAACGGCATGAAGTCAAATATAATATTTTTTATTATTGTATTAAAAGTTGTCAAGTTCAAATTGTCTTTACTTGCTAAATTGTCATTAATACTTAAATTCGAGGTATCAGTTTTTAAACACAAAAGGCGTTTCAGTTGAACGGTTTCAATATTCTTTTAATCTTATTTATTTTATTAAAATGTTAACATAACATTGGTCAAAAAAAAATCTAAATGAAAGTATAAAAAATCAATTTATATTTATTTTCTTACTCTACCACTTCGTCTCGTCTACATTAAAATTAGAAACACATTTCCTCGAGCGGCGCTGGTATTTTGATAGAGTCATTTCGGTAAAAGTCCATGTTTGTTTAGCATTTATATTATAATTGGGGTCTAAACGATACCTCGCAAATAAAGGGTTGAATTGATTGAGCCATATGGAGCTTTTTTTTAACAAAAAAACCCTTTAAGTCAACTTAAGGACTTAGTAAATGATGATGCTTTCTAATTTATTGCCATTAGAACAGATTTTCTTGGAATATTAGAATAGAATAGGTTTTAACTAGAGTAAGATTTTGGTTTTGAATGCATTTTTTTTTGGTTTTTTATAGTTTTCTAAAGTTTTTTAGTACATTAAAATCTCATAAAGTTTTCTTTAGCTGTTACCCGCATTACTGGGTGGTCAGAGGAAATGAAAATAACTCATTTCATGGAGTAGGAATTGAACAAGCAACCGTCGCGGTTACAGTCAGATGATGTGCCGCTTCGCTACGATAGCCTCAACTAATTTAATAAAATAAAGAAAAACAGCTTTACTCATTAAGGTAGGCAGAGGGAACCTCTGGAGCTGTTGCGTGTTTTGTGGCGGAACTCAACGCCGCGCTTTATCTCGACACCATTGCGTTTATTTTATTTCCTCTTAACAAATTTAATAAAATTTATTAAGTTAGAAAAAAATATTCCTTCTGCACTTCTTTCATATGCGGAGTTAGTTCTTGTTTGCGTTAATATAGTAGACAAAAAATTATACTAATAAATATAATTTTATCCTCAAATGGGATTCAAATTAGAAACCACTAGGTACAGTATAGGTACATCTTTTCTGTTTATCATCTTTCATCTGTTTATCAACTAGACAGTATTTTTAGAAGGAAGAAGAAGAAGAAATCGTGAAACTACATGCTTGTTTTAGATATTGTTTTGTTAAACGGCGTGACCATTGTTTATTAAGTTCCATGTGACAAGAGATGGGTGAAAATGAAAGAATGAACATACAAACTTATAAATTTTACATGTTTCTTTCAAGCAGGGTAGCCAGAGAGCCAAACGCTATGGTTTCTGCTTACCTCTTTCGCCTCGTCCACTCTCATCAACCTCTTTCTTGTCTTTGTCCTCCGGGGCGGTCAACATGGTTCTTTCTTTATTTGTTTGAACACTAAGCTGATTATAGCTTAAAAGACTCATATAATTTCCACAATTCAAAAACTTTCCCAAAATAACTTAGCCATATAATTTATTTTCACCGGTTGCAATGTATTATGAATAACGTTAAACATTAATCCATATGCCATACAAAAGATTAAAAAAAAGCAGGATCTATCGTATCGTCTCAATATCCTGTTCGAAATTGATGAAACTCAGTACAACCGGATAGGCTTCGCTACCACCACCACGTGACATGCGCACGCGCACAAACAATGCCCTTTTTTGCAATACGAAAATTTCAAATAATAGTTGAACTAATGAATGTTTTGTCCTTTTCTATCGTTGTAGTTTTCAGTTTTGGCGGAGGGAGAGGGCCAATGTAACAGTTGGCTTGGCGTCTGCCACTACCATATGTTGTTGAGAATTACGGTTGAAAGAAAGATGCCAATTTTTACGTTTCATTTCGTGTCTCATGTCTATTTGTTATAATTTAATTGTGGGTATGTGTAATGATGGAGGAATGAGGTGTTTGACTGTATTCGATAGTTGTAGATTCAATTTCCGTTCGGGGAAAAGTTTTCTTAACATTACTTTGGCTTCACGCTGTATGAGAATATTGCAATAAAGATAGGCAGAGAGAATCTAGTGTTAAGGCACTGTTAAATACTCACTCAAATATTCGAAACATTGCATATTAAGTGGCGTACGACAACGCCGCGCTTTTTTTTGTTACCAGAACGACGAAATGAAAATAATTGATTCTTTCAAGTGAGCATCTAACCCACAATAGATGGACAGCGTTTAAATATATGTATGAATATTTATAAACATAAAAATATTTCATTTCTTCGAGTGGGAATCGAACCCGTATCTATCGCGTCGCACATATTTGAGGCTGTCTTGGCGCATATATACATATTTATAACAAATACACAATCTAACCACCCCAAGGGCTCGACCCCAATATGGCGACATATGGGCGACTCGTGCGCATCCCTTTGACATCCCGACGAGCACCTGAGCGTTTTAAACTTAAATAGGTAAACAACTTGTATGTATAAAAAGTGAATTGTAAAGTAAGAAGCATATGTTGTTATTGAGGAGATAGCAGGTTCAAGTTGGGCTTAGAGTTAGTATTTTCTTATTATAAAGATACATGTTTTAGGCTTTTAACACGAACCGAGTCCAGTAGTGGCGCAGGGGCTAAAGTGTGCGACTGTAAGCGACGACGAAAGGTTATGGGTTCGATTCTCACTCGAGAACTCCAACACAAATGCCTCCAGAATTCAGTGAGAAGTGGGCAACGGAAGTGTCTTAATGGGCTACCAGGTTCTATTTACTCTGCTGTGTACGGGACACAGTGTGAACCTAAAAATATAACACCATCAATATCTATCTATACCAATATATTTTTAATAAACTGAAGAATATGTCTGATTGAACGCGCTAATATCAGAAACCATTGCACTAATTCGAAATGGAAAACCCTTTTAGTTTTTGATAATCTATTTATCGAGGAAGGATATAAGGATATATTGTCGAACGAATGAGTGATGAAAGAATGCGCTCTGTTCTCTCTGACTACCCCGCAAGGGATAAAGCGTGAAGCTAAGTTAAGTTAAGTTAAGATATATGGCATATAACATTATGTTAATTGTTTATATGAAAGCCGCTGTAACTGCGGTCATAGTGTGCTATAGCTTTAAATA